>VZUI01042971.1:0-24233 GCA_013401135.1 Cettia cetti
GAAGACCAGAATGTTATTTTTGCAAGGAAATTATGTTCCATGAAAATCCTACTTTTTCTTTTTTTTTTTTACTTTTTTTTTTTTTCTTTTTTTTTTTTTTTTTTTTTTTTTTTTTTTTTTTTTTTTTTTTTTTTTTTCCCTGGAGCAGCTGGTTCTGGCCACTCTAGGAAAGGGTTGCTGACCTCAGATTTGCAAATTCGCATTTTTTTCTTTAGTACTGGAGCATTGTTCCCAGCCTGGTCCAACTATTTATGGCTGTGATGGGGACAGCCAAAGCCTTGTAGAGAAAACAGAAGCAGTTTTTCATCCCTGCACCCTTCAGAGGGCAGCTCATGGTTTGTGACTGGCCAATGGCTTGGTAGAACTTTGGCAGTGCTTTGGAGAAATGTTGAGTTGTGTTGGTTAGCTATAGAATAACAGAAATAATGGAAATGTAGAATGGGTTTAGTTGGAAAGGACCTTGAAAATCATCTCATTCCAACACCCTGCCATGGACAGAGACACCTTCCACTATCCCAAGGTGCTCCAAGCCCCATCCAACCTGACTTTGGACACTTCCAGGGATCCAGGGGCAGCCACAGCTTCTCTGGGAACCTGTGCCAGACCCTCAGCACCCTCACAGCCAAGAATTTCTTCCCAATATCTAATCTAAATCTCTTCTCTTTCAGTTTAAAACCAAGCTGAGAGTTGATTTAGATCCTTCTCCCCCTGGACTTGCTGTTGGATATTTTCTCTGTGTGTCTGTGGCTCAGGAGGATGAGATCCATGGTGGCAAGATTTTGTCCCCCAAAATGAAGCCTCTGCTTTGTAATTTCCATGTAGAACCCTTTTTTTAGGGCCTAACTCCCCCAGAGGACAATTCAACCCCACCTATTCTAGCCATCTATCTTAGGACAGAGCAAGTTGCTCTTCTGTGGCCCTGATGATTCTGTTATGAGGTCAGAGAGGTTGTGGGTGATATCATTAACTGAATTCCTAGCTCCAAGGTGTTCCAGGGAGATTAGATGAACTCCATTGAATACTGGTCTCTGCCACGAGCATGTGTGAAATTCCAGTCCTGGTGAATCCAGAGTTTTTGGGATTTTTTTTGTTGTTCGTATCTATTGAAGTCCTGCAGCCCTGAGTACATGTTTAAAGCTGGAATGGTGTGAACTGGCACAACTTCCTAGCCTGGAGGATGGGGACAGCAGGTGACAAATGTCACACTAATGATGTTACAGTGCAGAGATGAACCCTGAGCTCACTGTGCCTGAGGAAGCTGTGGGAGCTGCTGCTTGCACAGTCAGGGCTTGAGAAGCTGGCTAGTACCTACACGTCCTCCCAAAATCTAATTGTGCTAATCCTCCAGCAGCCCTGACTCCAGGGAACTTTCTAACCATGCTCTGGAAGCTTCCTTCATGCTCTGCTCTGCTGCAAACCTCTCCAGTGAGAAAGCCTCTGTCTGCAGACTGATTTCATAAGAGCAAGGCTGGGTGTTGTGGAGGTGTGCTCAGAGGGACAACCTGGGAACGGGGAGGTTTCCCCAAAACATCCTAAGCAATGAGGGATGTCATCACAACTCATGTGGCTTTGGTCTCCAGTGACCTCCAGAGTTCCATGGCAGCTTGGTTTTTATGATGATTTTACCATTCTTACCTTTATGGTAAAAGTGATTTTATGGTAAAACTGGGTTTTTAAGTTAATGTAAAGTTTCAGCTCTGCAAAATTTAAACAGAACTGACCTCATTTTTTTTCTCCAGTTGAAACATCCATCTCCTTTGCTATAACTCTACAATGTCTGAACACCTTTCCCTCTGCTTTCCTGTTTTTTGCATCATGTTTCCCCTAGGATTTAAGAAACTCTTTCATTTGTTCATGCAGTGCAATCCATGCCTCATTTAGGAAGTCAGAGGGAATGGTGGGAGCAGCAAGCTCAGCTCTTCAGCATAAAACAGGTCCATTTTTCCAGGGCTTTCTTATAAATACTGAGAGCTTGATCCCAGAGGTGACTGGGGTTCCCTGCAGTCCTGGATGGATAAGGTTTAATTGCCAAATATTCTGTGTACAGCAGATTAGGTAAAGGCAGAATTGGCCCTGCTGGGCATTTTCCTATCTGTACATCCCTGTGTTTGTCACAGGCTGTGATCTGAGTCTCATCCCAGGAAATTCCAGCATTAGTGATTGATGATTTGAGCCATTTGAAAGTGGATCTGGGATGTAAAGGTCTGGGGGCTCATTTCTTAGGATTGCAGTGAGGATTGCACCACATTTCCCCCTATTCACCCAAACAAGTTGGGCTGAAATGCATTTTTTTGGGAAGAGCTTTGAGCTGAATCTTGAAGATGTCAACAGGTTGGGAGAATCCATCCTTTCTCTTGAGGGATTTGGCCAGCTGGAGATTCATCATCTTCACCACACTTCAGCTCTGCTTCTGAGCTGAGTCTGGCTGCCTTCAGTGAACCATCACTGGTCCCCATTTCTCTTCCAAACTGGAAAAATTGCTTCATATAATCCAAGTGTCTGGTTGGGAGTTTGCCATTTTGAGAATACTTGGAGTAGATAATTTCAGGAGTGTCCTGTGGACCCTCTGGATCCCTGGAGATCTGGGAATGAAGTGTTCTTGTGTTATCTCCCAGGCTGGTGGGGTGAGCAGGGCTCTGATTATGGTTATAACACTGCTGATCCCGCCTGTCTTGGGAGCAGAGAGCAGAGGTGGGATGGGAGAGTGAAATTCTTGGTGCCTGTCCTGGAATTTGTCTCTTCTAGCAATAAAGAGGTTGAGTTTGTTATTTAGGCCTGACTTACACCAGACTGGACTATCATAGTGCCTATGACTAAGGACTTTTGGTGACATTCATTTGTTGTTTTCTGCCTCAGAAGCAAAAGTCCTATTAGCTTACCTAAAAACTGATTTATTTGTGAGAAATAAATGCTTTTTGTTGTTTTCTACTCACCACAGCTCTGTCATAAAGGATGCTGGCTGCCTCTGGTGAAACAAATTTGCTGCTCTTTGATACAACCAGCTCTTAATGCTTTAAGCTGGGAAAAGATTAAGAAATTTAAGGGTTTTTTTATTGTTACTACTGTTAGATTTGTACAAAATGGAGGGGTTTGGAGCAATACTGAAGTCCACCATGTCACGGCACCTCCCAGCACGGAGGGGCACATCTGTGGCCTCTCCCTCTCCCTTAATACAACTTTAAAGCCAGTTTTGTACAGCCCAAGACTTTGGGAGAAATTAGAACCCAGCTCTAAGGGTTTGCCTGCGTGTGGAAGTTCCAGCAAATTAAACTGCTGATGGAGTTTCTGCGGTGCAGAAGTTACCACACATCAGCTGACCCTTGGTACCTGTCTGTGTGCTCACGGCTCGCCCGCAGCAAGCCAGGTAATTAGGCTTTGCTTACCCACAATAAAAAAGGGTTAATTTAAATCACATTCGCCAGCATTTGCTGTAGGCTAGGGATTCACACGTGTAGGATTGCTGTGGGTCAACTTGCACTAGGGAGTAATTTGAGCTCTGCTTGCTTGACCATGAGATTGAGCCCGGAGTGGAGACAGGGGTTTGTTTGGTGTGAGGTGGTGTCTGAGCAGTGATTCCTTCAGGATGTGCTCCAGGACATCCACACTCAGACACCTGCAGCACTGACATCTTCTCCTGTCTCCTCTGTGGCCGATAAGGAGAGAAATGGGATTCTCTCCTTATCGGACAGGACTCTCACCATGAAGATTTTTTTAAAAAAAAAATGAGGTGAAAATACCTTGAACTCTGCCCTCAGATGGAGTTTGTTAATTCTCTTAATTGCTGAGAAGGGAAGCTGGATGGCTGGCTCAGATGGAGACCACTCCATGCCTGCTGGAGGCCATCAGCTGGACAAATGGATCTCACCTCCCATTACAGTTTTATCAACCAATTTTGTCGCAGATGATGAGGACCTTGTCCCACGCAAGGAGCCTCCACCTGCCTCTCAGAAGGCTTCAGGGTCTGCCAGAGATCCCATGTCAGACCTGCTGATATCTCAGAAACCATGGCCTGGATATGGAGCACCTTCCAAAGAAGAAGGAGTTACTTTGAGACCTCCTGTTGCAGATTATTCAGTTGTATTTTGGGAGGAGTATATTGAGAGGCTGTACTTTGGGAGGAGTAGGTAGGAATGTGCTTCCACTCGTGGTTGCTTTGCCATGGTGTCCCATGTAGGTAAATCATTAGTGATTTCTATATGTTTTATAGGTGTTCACAATGACTCAGAGAACTAGAAATTCTCTGCAGGGTGCAATTCCTGCCTTCATATGAGCCAAAATCATAGAACTGGTCAAGTTCCAAGGTACTGAGTGCACAGGAGATGAATGAAGAGACTTTTAGCTTAGAAATAATGACCCAAGCACTTATTTACTCTTTCAAATCAGTATCTTTCAACAGCCTGTACAATGCTGCAAGTTTCCTTTCCTTAACAGAGATAACCTTTTCCAAGTTTCCTTCCCTAATACAGACAGACCTTTCCATAATCTCAGTTTTGGAATTCCTAATTTCTTGTACAGTCCTAAGAAGGGAAAAAGACTAAAAGACTTTAGTCCTGTGGAAATAGTGAACTTCCAAAGAGAATAGTGATAACCCTCCCTGAGAGTTTGATACATTTGGCTAAATGTAGGTGATTAAAGCCATTTCAGGTTTCCCTGGAGTCCATGTGCAGCTTTCCCACAGGTCCCTCATGATCTCGTTTACTGTAAATATCTCATAGAGGGTTTTTCACATGGAAATATTTAGGAAATATTTAGCTGATTGAATTGACACCTGAGCTTCAGATCCAGATATTTCTATTTGGCTTTCTATTTGGCCTAGTGTGTGATCCCAGTCAGTGGAGATTTAAGGTTCCCTGTAGTCGTGTGTGCAGGGATGCTTGGTGTCACCTCAGGAATCCACAGGGTTTAGGGAGGCAGGCTGGAGCCAGGTGGGTGTTGGAAAGCACCTCGAATGGTACTCAACACACCTGTGCTCAAACAGCTGAATTCCAGCCTGAGAATTCAACATGTGATAAACTAGGGAGGAAAAAAAAATATCCAGAGAATTTCAAGCAGGTGCGTACAATTTCTCCCAGAAGGCAGCTGTTGGGAGGTTTGCTTTGGAATGTCTGCTTCCTGACTAAAAGTGCTGTTATACAAAGTGAAGTCAGCTAACTTATGTGCAGCAGTGAAGATTTATCCTGGGAATAATGGGAATGATGGCTAAGAGCTCTACTAGCCTGGCCATGGAGTTCTTGATCATCACAGGGAGTGGTTGATCATGGAGACAGGGGGATGAAGTACAGAATCTGGGAATTCTAGAATGTTAAGCAGTTGGAATGGATCTGGAGGATTATCCTTCAGTCCTAATTCCCCCCACCATGGGCAGGGACACTTCCCAGCAGGCCAGGTTACTCAACGCATTTCCAACCCAGCCTTGAGAACCTCCAGGCCTGGAGCACCAACAACTTCCTGGGCAACCTGAAGATATGAAAGAAAAGAATGATCAACCTCCTGTGTTCTGGTTCAGCTAATTTGGATCAGGCTGAGCCCATGTTCAGGGGAGTGGAAGTTCACTTTGATGTGTGGAGATGAAGGAAGCCCACAGTTTTCAGACACTGGTAGCCTACTGCCTGCCACTGATCCTAAATTGACTCTAAGTAGTTCTCACTTTCAAGGGTAATCGAGTAGTACTGATTTAGATCTGGGCCTGATTATTGCTGGAGAAGAAAATTAAGGTGTTTGTCTTACCTAGAAGGATAAGTCATGGCATTACAAGGGATAATCTTTAATTTACTACCAGAAGCAGCTGCACCAAAAACAGTCAGGTTATCAAAGCACTGAACTTCCTTTGCTATAAAAAAAAAAAAGCCTCATCCTCAGATACTGATTGCAGCAGAGCTGCTGCGGCCTGACACGTTTGCAGCCCTCAGCAGCGCTGCAACACCTGTGCATGACCTCAACTTAATCCAAAGTCAAGGGCAAAGGAAGAGATTTAAGCCTGGCTGCCTCGGTGGCGGCTCGGAGCACACGCATGGACAGTTGCAGCAGCTCTGCTGGCAGGCAGCAACTTGTGAATTACTTGATCTCATTCACTGTGTGCCAATACTGCTCTGTTCGTCACCTTGGAGAGTAAACAGAGGAGGCAGAGCCTCCACGTTTGTGAAAAGCGTTGCCATGCTGACAGCACAACCCCACACACGGACCCACGGGAGGGGATGGGCCCTGCACGGGCACGCACCCCTCAGCCCGCTGGGACACGGGAGGTGGCACCCCTCAGCCCGCTGGGACACGGGAGGTGGCACCCCTCAGCCTGCTGTGACACGGGAGGTGGCACCCCTCAGGCCACTGTGACACCAGAGGTGTCACCCCTCAGCCCACTGTGACACGAGAGGTGACAGCCAGCAGGGCCCACGGGAGGCAGTGGAGCTGATGGGTGCCATGTTTTCGGGGTGTCTCCATTGCAGACTGTGGCTGTGGGCAGCTGTAAGAGTCAAGTCCTTCATTGCATGGCTGAATCAGCCTCGTGAAGGCAGAGCTGTTACAGCCTGAGCCACTGAAGTCCCCGTGTCCCAAGCAGTGACAGCAGCCAGGGGCTGTGTCCTGTGAGTGTTTTCATCAGTAGCAGTCGAAGCAGTAGCAAACACAGCTGCATTTGTGATGTTTTGTGAGCCCTGTGTCTGTGTGTGTTCTCAAAGCAGTGCATTTTATCCTAATTTTGGCCAATCAGGCTTAAACATGAATTTCTTACAATAGTGTTGGACCTATCCTAAGCTAAGATTCATGTTTGATAATTTTTGTGAATTCTTACCCAAATTCTGATCACATAGCTCTCTCTGTTCTGTCTAAGAATTTTCAGCAAGAGTACATTAATTTTTTTATGACTGGAGTTTAACTAACTTTACAAAAAGCAATGCCACTAAACTTTAAACTAGATCTTAGGTCCTCTTTTTATTAACTAACTCACTCTCTTATTCCCTAAAGTACTCAAAAAATTACTTATTTTAAAACTAAACTTGCATTTCTACTTCACACCTGTGTGGATCTATGTAAGTTAGTTTTTTTTTCTGAAGGTTCTAACTCAGTCCTCATGTTTCTGGGCACTCCTGGGCCTGTGTGGGTTTGGCCCAGGGGGGTTCATTCTCCATCAGGCTCCAGAGCTGCCAGGCTCCATCCCCTGCTCCATCCCCTGCTCCATTCCCTGCTCCACTCCCTGCTCCTGCCAGGAAGGGTTGACAAACTGGAGGGCAGTCAAAGATCCAGAGGGCTGGAAGGACTGATGCTGATGAGCAAAAATTAGCTCTAAGTGCTAACCTGGGCCAAAGAATGAGAGGATAACAGCTCTCAAACCTTTTGTCAGGTGTATGAGGTAGAGAAAAACAAGGAGGGATCATTCCCCAGGGGAGCAGGAGCATAACTTGGAGAAGAAAAGAAAAAGGGATACCAGTTAAATATCAGAGAAAACAGCTTGCCTGGACGCTCTAGTGTGGCAGTGTAGAGGGGTGATGTTAAAATGATGGAGGTATCATAATTTGATTTATTCACCATGATCCCAGCAAGACCACGGGATTGTGTGATGGAGGTTTCTGTTTTATGGCTGGGTGATACCAAAGGAATGATATTTTACTGGAATTCAGTGAGGGTTTATCTTCAGCTGGTGAGGCTCTCCAGAGGTGCCCTGAGTTCAGTGAGGCTGTTGCAGAATCCAAAGAAATGGGAGAGGCAATGGAAGGGTTGGAATTCAGGATATGACTGGATGGACTCTCTAGGCATTTTTCTGTGCCTCAGCCTTAGGATTTGGACATCCACTCCTTTAGATACAAAATGGTGAAATTGCCAATTTGTGACTTTGTGTACCAGGGCTAACGAACTGTACAATTATAACTTCCTACTGATTGCAATGATTTGCTGTGACCAGGTTTGAGTGCCTTCAAGTGAATCCCGAAACTCATCTTCTAACCTGATCAGTCACTGCTCTCAGTGCCCACAACACCCTGGAGAGGCGTGGGTTTGATGGGTGGACAGGTTGGATGGTCACCTGCAGAGGGTGGTGGCCAGTGGCTCAAGGTCCATGTGGAGATCAGCGACCCCCAGGGTCCCTCAGGGGTCTGTGTTGTGTCCAGTGCTGTTTAATTCTTTTGTCAGTGACATGGAGAGTGGGATCAGGGGCATCCTCTGCAGACAGCAGCAAGCTGAGAGGTGCAGGTGGCACCAGGGAGGGAAGGGATGACATCCACAGGGACCTGGACAAGCTCCAGAGGTTCAACAAGGCCAGGGCAGGTTCCTAGACCCAAGCAAACCCTGGGATCAGTCCAGGCTGGGGATGAAGGATTGAGAGCAGCCCTGGGGAGCTGAATTTGGGGGTGCTGGTGTGTGAGAGGCTGGATATTCCCTGACTGTGTGCACTTGCAGCCCACAGGTGAGGGAGGTGATGCTTCCTCTCTCCTCTGCCCCCAGGAACCCCCACCTGGAATGCTGCATCCAGCTCTGGAGTCCTCAGGAGCAGGGCCAGAGGAGGCCACAGCAGTGCTGAGAGAGCTGGGATTGCTCAGCCTGGAGCACAGAAGGTCTGAGGACACCTTAGAGTCCCTTTCAGTGCCTGAAGGGGTTTGCAAGGAAATGGAGACTAACATTTTAGCAGGAGCAGCTGATGTAGGACAAGGCTCAAAGTTTTTAAGCTAAGAAAGGGTTGATTCAGGTTAGATGTAAGGAATACATTTTTTTTTAATGATGAAAGTGGTGAGGCACTGGCACAGGTTTTCCAGAGATGTGGATAACCCATCCCTCTGAACATTCAAGGCTGGCCTGGGCTCTGAACAACCCCATGTGCTTGAAGATGTCCCTGGTCATGACAGAGGAGCTTTAAAGGCCCCTTCCAACCCAAACTAGTCTGTGATTCCAGAAATGGGAATTCTCTCACTTAGGTTGTCATGACTGAGTTATGATTGAGTTGCTGCCTGAAAGAACCTTTCCTTCCATCAGATCTAGCAGGACTTGGGTGAACAGTCAGACTACATTTAGGGGACTGCATTTTAGGTGGTTTGTGTCCAGTGAGATGGGTCCTGCCTGAGCTGCAAATGAGCTTTTGAGAAACTCCTGAGTGCATGAGAACAGAAAACTCTTTGTCAGAGCCCCTAAGCTCAGCTCAGTGCTTTCCTTCCTGTTTTCCTGAGTGGGGATGAAGTGAAGGATTGATCTGGTGCCACTCAGAGGAGTAGGACACAGACATTCCCTTCCTTTGGACACACCCTCAGTGTGTGAGGTGGGCATTTCTCAACTCCCCATTATTAAAGGGTGTGAAAAGGCTGTACCTACAACAGAGGTAAAAAAAGACTCTCAGGATCAACGTTGTTTAAGGACTCTGCTACTTCTCTCTTTAGCACCCTGCTGATAAGCAACCAGCGTGTTCCTTAATCAAAGATTTGGTGTTTAAGAAGAGGCTCCTCACAGAAAAGGGCCAAAATGCACACAAATGTAGCAAACAGGAGTTTTTGATTGACCTGACAAGACACTGATAGGAGAAGGGCATATGGAATTTGCAATCTAATTTTTGGTGATGGAATGCCAGTGTGGAGTTACCTCAGATCCCTGTGTGAATGCAGCTGGGAGGAAGGAGGAAGGGTTCTCTCATGGCAGCCCAGGTAGGGTTGGTATCTTTAGGGACAGGCTGGCTGCTAAATGCTGTTAAGGACCTGAGTGCTGTCTTTCTGAAAGCCCAGGAGTGCTGTTTGACCCCACCTGAGGGCCTGTCCTGCCAGGGAGCTGATAGAGATCCCTGGATTCCAGCAGCCTTGTCACGGTGCATGTTCTGTGCTGCTCCAAAATGCCTTGGGATTGGTTTGGGAAGGACAGAGCTGGGGTGAATTATGTCTGAGGTGAGTTCCTTCCAGCTGGGACAAGCTGGGGAGCAGCATCTCACTCTTCCCATCCACCCAGAGATCCTCTGCCCTCCTTCTCCCAGCCCTGGCTGGACTTGGTGGCTCTTGCACAGGGACCCTCGTGGTCCTTGGGCAGTAACTCCATCAGGTGAGTCAAAAGGTGGAGCCTCCACCCCGTTGGCCGAGCTGTGCTGAACTTGTCTCAGCTGGAAGCCACTGTTTGCACATTTTCCCATAGCTACTGGAATTTCTTTGATTCCAGGCTGAGGTGTGACACGCAGCTCCCCAGCTCCTGGATGTGAGCTCGCCTGCTGGGTTTGGATTGTCTCCCAGGTGCTGAATTCTCCAAGAGAGATGCACATTTTTTCTTCACCTCCATGGTGTGGTATCCCAGGATTGAGGCTGTATGAGGAGTTAAGATCTCAGGCATGCAAGATTTGGGGCTGAAGCAATTCTTTTGCTCAGTATTGACCCAACACCCCCTCTGACAGCACGAGGTAGGAGCTGTGTTGGGCACATTGCAGGAACTCTGCCATGCAGCAGCATTCCCCGGATTCCTGGGTCATTAAACAGCTCTGAGAAGCTCCAAGGTTATTATCAATTATGCTGGTATCTAGATTAGTCCCTGCTCCGCCACCTTATCAGTAGCAGAGCCATAAAGCCGGCCTTTGGGGTTCTTATCTCCTCACTTGGATCAAATCCCAAATCTTGGTTGCGCACTGAGTTGATCTCATCTGCACCGGGGATCCAAAAGCTGCCAGCAGCTCTGCACGAGTCTCAGGGTGTAAAAACATCACCAGAATCCTGATTTACTTCATCCAAAGCCCTCTGAAGCCACCTCTTTCCAGGAAATACCTGTTGCAACCCTGGGTACCGAGAATTCCAGGCTTTCTGTGCTGACAGGCCCTGACCCCCAAGCAAACTCTTGCATTTGACCTGAGGCTGTGAAGAAGGCTCCCAAAATTGAGTGATAGAACTAAGATTGTAAGTGTGTAGTTTGAACAGAAGTGTGTGATATCACATAGTAGAAAACGTAAAGTTTCAAGTTTTAAAATATACTAATATATATAATGAAAGATGGAGATTTTAGGGCTGAGGTTGAGTCCTTCTTTTTCACCTGCTTCATGGGTTTAGGTGGTATTTTGTAATTGGATAGAAAAGTCTGCATTGCAGGCCACAAGTAGTTAGTTATTAATTTAAAAGTAAAAATAATTTAGGTGTCATTTCTTAATTAAAGTTTATCCTTAAAGGGCCCTATAAAAAATAGAGAAAGCTCCATTTTTACTTTAACTAAAAGGACTGTAAAACTCGCTGCTTGTAAAGCTATAACATAGATAAAAATTAATAAACATCTAAGTCCAAACACAAAATACCATCTCAAGCATTTAATCCCAACTCTAGCAAAAAACCCCAAAAAACAAAAAAAACCAACAAATACAGATTTCACTCAAAGCACGTTGAAGTGATTCACTTCCAATGAAGGGAACAGGAAAAATGTCTTTTCATTTCCAAATCTTCAGGAGCTGAGCTCCAGGTGGGGACAGCCTGTTCTCCCAAGGAACAACCTCACCACAATTCCTTATCTGTCTCTGTGAAAAAAAGGGAGAAACAGCAGAAAAAAACCCAACCTGAAGAATGAAATTCTCAAAAATTAGAGGTTTAACTTCGCTGCCCCAGTGTTTTTTCCACCTATCCTAAAAAAACCCCCACAAACAGAAGCTCCTGAGTGGTTTTAAAGTGGAGCTGATAAAAGCAGACACTAATAATGTACAAACCACGTGGAGCAGTGGATGAATTCAAAAGTTTAAAGTGAGTATGAGGCTCAGGTGTCCAATCTGGGCCATGTTTGTGTGATTCTCTTGAAGGCAAATCTGCTCAAGGCTTTTGTGAGCACCAAATCTTAGACAATTGTTGGCTGAGTCTTCCCTGGGTTCATCTGAGCTTCCTACCTGTGCTTTCTCCTGCATTTTTCCTGTTGGCCATCATTTAAGAAGATGCTGAAATAGACAGAAGAGGTGAAAATATGTTAAATACACACATTGTGCACAGACACAACTGTGTCACCTCCGTGCTCCCATTTCCTATCTCTCAGAGCATTGTTTTATCGTTTTGGGGCTCCCCTTTGAGTCAGCTCCATCCAGCTGGAGAGGTAGAGGCTTCCTGGAGATTTTTAATTGGAAATCTCTTACTCTGGATTAGATTTTGGATCAGGTTATGAATTAAGCCTTCCTTCTGCATGTCCAATTTTGTCTACTACTGCCAAAGCATCCCTATAGATTTTTGTCAATTTAGCAACTGATATGAATAAATAATACCCTCAGTAAACAAGTTTTTAATTAAATCCCTCAGTGGATAATTATGGTTGGTAAAGTAGACCTGAACACGGATTTATTGGAAGTTTTACCTGAGAGGGGGTTTTGCTGGTTTTATTTCTGGTTATACATGTTTATTTATTTAAAATTTTTGGAGATTTCCATGTTTTTAAATGATAGAAGTGTTAAAACACTTGGAACAGCCATTTCCTCTGAGTAGGGTCCAATGTGACAGCACCTAACACAGGGAAACCTGGGTCATGCGTGGGATTACTCATTTTCCTTGCATTAAATCTAATCCTTATGAAAACTTTGCTTGAGCCAAACACTTAACCACATGTTTAAGCACATGGGACATCCTGTCCTTACATTCTTGCTTGTGTCTCATTGATCCATCTCTCAGCTGGGGCATCAGGTAAATCAGGAACAAATGGGATTGACCCAGGAGGGAGAAAAGGAAATTTCCATCTCCTCACCACCCGCTCTATTTACTAGAGTGAGTTGAAAGGTCGAAAACCTAAAAAACCCTCAGTGATCAGACAAGTCTTGAGTGGAAATGCAGAAAGCAACAGTGTTTGGTGTTGTTCCAAGGATTAAAAGGAGAAAATTTATGGATTAAGTGGGGAGATTCTAAATAGAAGTAGAAGTGAAGCCTCCCTCACCCATAAAATTGTGTTTATAGGTGCCACACTGGCTTGGGATTGAGGTTTCCCTAACCACTGACAAATATCTGGTTATAGGCAGAGACAGGATGTGCACCTCTGCAGCTCTTGTAAAGAACATCCACCCAGTGATCCATCAGCAGCTCACCACTGAAATACAGCTCACTCATTCATAATCCAGCAGCTACGTGTCAACAGCCTTGTCCTTAATTCCCCAATGGAATGGCTGTTTCCATGGATGTGCATGGTGATATTATTCCCACTGCCCAGGTAGGAAATTGAGGCAAACCAAAATGCCCACAGTCCACAGTCCCATGCTCACACCTTAATAACTACATCACCTTCTCTGCTAATTAAAGTAATTTACTGATAGAATTGATCCCTGTGCACACTGGGATGATTATGATCTCAAATTTAGTGTTGGGACAGTTTCATAACCCACCCAATCTGTCAGT
The DNA here is from genome assembly GCA_013401135.1 of Cettia cetti. Classification (NCBI taxonomy): domain Eukaryota; kingdom Metazoa; phylum Chordata; class Aves; order Passeriformes; family Sylviidae; genus Cettia; species Cettia cetti. The sequence goes on from VZUI01042971.1 coordinate 13,284, forward strand.
GCTGAAGGTTCTCCATCTCCAGCAAGAGGACTGAGGAATTTTGTCACTCAGTGCTCAGGAGGTTCCTGTGTGTGCTTAATTCAGGGCTGCGAGCCTGAAATTGAAATTTTCACTCTTAAGGTGAAAACACACACACAAAAAAAAAAAAAAAAAAATCTGGGGAAAATCTGCTGCAGTTCTGATTGGCAGTGTTTGATGATTAAAAACATGATTCATCCAAAAACAACCCACGCCTTTCAGTCTGTTCCCAGAGCTCTGGCGCCAACCAAATTCTGGGTACCCAAGAGACATTTCTGTCCTGTCACAGCAAGCAGCATCGGAATTGCAGCAAGGCAATTCCTTCCCCTGTGCTGGCACGGGGTGTCTTTCACAAGGATGACCCAAAGTGGGTCCAGCCTCACTTACAGGAAAGCTTTGGGTGCAAAGCCTTTGTTGAGCAGGATGCTGCTGGACAATGAATGAAAGGGCCACACTGAGGGGTTCCCAAAGGGCGTTTTTAGTTGAGGACCCTCGCTGATAAGTGATTAGATGCTCTCAACAAAAAGGTGGTGCTAAAAGGATCAAGGAGGAAAGTCGGTGCTGAGTGGGAGCAATTTGCTGGTGAGAATCAACATCCTTATTCCTGTAAGGCTGGAGAAGCCTGGCAATTCCAAGGCATAAATCCCTTTGAGGCTTGCCACATCCCCAGTTTCAGCCGACACTGGGATGGGTTAAAAGCAGGAGGGGCAACATTGTAAAGCCATGATCTTATCCCAGTCTCACCCAACTCCCTGTTTATATGGTTGTAGATATATTGCATCCCATTGTCTGAGGCAGAAGCTGGTACTCAGCCCTTTGAGGCCTTGTGGGGAAGGCTCCTCTGATCAGGGAATTTTACAGCACTCATGATAGGGGACTTTGTGGCCTGGAGCCCTGGATCATCTCGGGCCTGATCGTGTCAGATTCCTTCCCATAAACAATGAGGAGCTTGAGTCACTACTTGGGTGGGAAACCTCCGAGGAAATCTTGGAATGACTCTGTATCTTCAGGACTATTAGGACCATGAGGGCTACACCTGGTGGCTCCTTTGTCACGTCTAACAACCCCTGTTTGAGTTAGAGAGTTCAAAAAGCTGTTCTGGGTGGCATTTCCTAAAATTCCTGTAGTTCACAATCAGACCTCTGCTCTTAAACCTCAGAGGAATTTATTGGAACCTACTGTAACGTCAAAGATCAAGAAAGGAATGAATAATTTGGGTTAAAATTTTGGTTCTGAGCACCAGGGAGAAGTTTGGTCATATTCAAAGTATCTCTGTGTGTGAATTGCTTCAGTCCCATGTCCAACATCCTCCTCTGTGAAGGGAATGATGGTGTAGCAGGTGATATCAATCACTCATTCCTCTCAGACTTGGATGTCCCTCTGCTTTTCCAGGCCTTCTCCAGCCTTTCAGTACATCTGGATGTGGCATTTTGGGTCCTGCTCCCCAGTTCTGGGTGCTGGGTTATTCCCTCCTCCTTTGGGCTCACTCCCAGCCCTGCTGTGCTCAGCATTCACATCCTGGGGGTCGGTCCCCAAATCCCCACATCCTCCTGGAGCCTTGACATGGCTCCTGTCACCCCCACAAGCCTGGCTTGGCACCTGGGGCCTGGGGCTGGCTTTGGGGGTGACATCCTGACCCCTCTCTTTGTGCTGCTGCCCTGCCCGTGCCCTTCACTCTTATCCCTCCAGTGTTCCCATATCCTTCAGGCTTTTTCAGGAATGATGTGCTGGAGTTTTTTTGGGCTGTTGGTAAGAAAGTTCAATAGCACTGAGATGATCTCAGGGAGTTCCAATTAAAACCAGCCTTGTTTGATGGCAATTGCTTGGCAGAGTGAATCTGGAGAGTTGTCAGCTCCCCCTGTATTTCTTTGGTACTGTGCTGATTGTAAATATGATTTTTGAACTCTTTATTCACTCTTTTTCTTTATATTCTGGCTAAAAATTCTGCATCAACATCACTTTTATCACCTCTGTTTAACAATCTCATTTAAAAAGTGTATGAAATTAGTTTTCCATAGAATGGTGGTTACTTCAACTAATTATATTACAACTTTTCATCCTCTCTGGTTCAGTCTTGTATCATCCATTTCCCTTTTGGGCCAGATAACAGATTTACAGTTATTCATTTGCTCTTTAACAACACAGTGGATTCCTAACCTATTTGGCATTCTCTTGTTTTCCATCATCACTTGGAAATTTATTACAAATGTTAACAGTAGTTATCCAGAAATATCCGAGATTCCCTTCCTTTTTTATCTCCTTGTTTATCTACAGGAGGTTAATGTATTATTAGGGACTACAAATGTGTGCATGAATATCTCTGTATGTTCTCTAACAGCACATTAAACAATTATTTATTGGTCACCCACATGTTCTTAGCACCACTAACCATGGATTATCCACAATGGGCTTTCCTTATCACTTATCTGCCTTATTGTGTCCTAATTTACATTCACAATTTCCCACTCTTCTCACCTGGTCTTTGAGTGCACATAGGAATGGGGTGAGTGAGATTCATGAGCGGTGCTGGGAGCTGATGAATGATTTTTAAATTACTTTTAAACCACCCCATTGGGATTTCACCTACATTTTTTTTATTATTATTTTTTAATATTTTTTAAGAGCAAAGATGAATTAGGGAATTGCATTCACTTTTCTTAAACTTCTCATGTTCTGCCTGGACAGACTTTTGTTTTACCCTCCTACTGTAGTTCAGTGCTCCTGTATCACAGTCCCAGTAGAATCATTGATTTTTTTAGAACCAGGAAATATGTCCTTTTTTTTAATCATTTACCAAACCTAAAAAAACCCAAAACACTTTCAAAACTTTTTCCAGACCCTTCCCAGCCCCTCTCAGCCAGCCTGCTGTCACTTTGCACCTCGCCTTTCAAGATCTTCCCCATTATTTATCATTATGCCTTAGCAGTTGCCAGTTCCAAGGAAGTGGAAAGGTTCCTTGTCCTGAGCACCGTGTGTGCACATAGCTAGAGACAGTCCCTGCCCCGCAGCACTTCAAATCTAATCTAAAGAGACAGAAAAAAAGGTGGGTGAAATGAAGAATTATTAGTATGGCACGATGTTAGCAACTCCTTACCCTGGATCCCTGGCAGCTTTCCAGCCCCCAAAAGGACAGGAGTGCAGGTATTTCTTTTCAAGGTAAGAGTAGTGCAGGGTTTTTTTATGTGGTGGAAAGTTCTCCACCCTGATTTTGCCACAGAAGAAGGGTTTTCTTTTTTTTAATGGGCATTTGACACAAGTTTGAGGCAGGGGTCTACCAGAGAAGAGGGCAATGGCTGTGAGCAGCTGCTGAAGGCTCTGCTGTGTCAAAAAAAAAAAAAAAAAAAAAAAAAAAAAAAAAAAAAAAAAAAAAAAAAAAAAAAAATAGAATCAACATTTCTGCAGCTGGGAAACTCAAGGGAGCATTCCCCTTCTCCCTGTCGAGATTTGACATGTGTGGACACAGACAAGGAGCGGGGTTTGCTTAGGCAGAGCACCAGTGCTGACTCCTGCTATTCTGCTAACTGCTCTTCATTTTCTGCTTACTGCTGCCTCCCATCCTACCTCATTCCTGGCCCCTTCTCTCTTTCTTTCACCCCTTCATGTCCTGCCTGAATGCAGAAAATGAGCTTTTTACAGCAGGAAACCTCTCCCTGACACTTCTCCACCGAGCTCTGAACACAATGGGAGCCCTAATCTCAGACTCAGGTTCGAGGCATAGCAGTAATAATTATTGTTGTTATCGTTGTAATAACAATGATGGAAAGATTTAGAGAAAGCAGGGGGAAAAAAAATGTTGCTAAGAGCAAGGGAAGATTACCCTGATCCTGGAAAGAGGTGTGTATCAGCAACTTTTAATCACCAGATAGGCTTCCTCTTCCAGGGTGGGGTGATGAGGGAGTCTGGGAGCTTTGGTTGTGTTCCCTGATGGAGCTTGTGCTGGGAGCTGTGTGAGAGGGTGAGTGAGGGTGCAAAAAGGGCTTTTCCTAAATCCAGGCGCTCAGAAAGTTGGGGAATGGTCTGCAGGCACCTGTCCAGGTCCATCAGCAGACAGCAGCCCAGAGCTGACGGCCAGAGAGGTCGATGTTTGGCCACTCGTGGGGCTTGGAGCTTGGGGTTAACAGCCAACGTGGGCATGTGGGGCTTTCTCCCTCTCTCCTTTCTTTGGAGCTCAGCAGATAAATAGCTCCAGGTGAAGGCCTGCACATTCTTTATGAAGCAAAACGTGCTGTCGGTGTAAGGAGGCGAATGTGTGGCCCGGGGCACCATGTGCAATGTAATGTGTCTCGAGTCCCTTGCTCGGGCTTGTTTGAAATATGTGTCAATAACAGCAGCAGCAGCAGCAGTTTGCTGCTCAGAGAGGAAAAGGAGCTGAGCGTGGTGGGGAGAGAGGGGAAAGCAGCGTGGGGTGGAGGGCAGGTGTCCCCCACGCTCCCCCACCAGCCTCCTTGAGGACCCCAAACCTTCCCCTCCTCCCCTCCCTGTTCCCTGGTGAGATCACCCTCATTACAGTGAGGCACTCCCAGGAGACAGCCAATGTATTTACTTACAAACCCATTTTTACAGCACAAGCAATGAATGATCTCTTGCAGGGAGAGGGTGAAGCCTCTGATTATTATTTTTAAGGGTGTAAACCAAACCCAGGTTAAAAATTATGGGGGACTGACTGCCTTCCTCTTCTTGCTTCCTGCTTTAGACAGGATTCAGGTCACAGTGATTTCAGCAGGCTCAAAATCAGCACCTGCAAGTCCCAGGTGTGGAAAGCCACAGTCCTTCTGTCCAAACCTCTTTGCCACGAGAGATTGGCTCCAGCAGCACCAGCAGCTCCTACAGGGAGGATGGGTCAGCACATCCCTGGGGGAATGGTGGATTCCCCATCTCTGGATATCTCTGGATCAAGAGTGGGCACCTTTCTGGGGGAGGTGATTCAGCCATGGCCAGTGGTGTAGAGGAGATGAGTTAATGGGTGGTCTGACTGGGTAATTATATACATTGATGGTTCCATAAGATTACAGTGCTGTTGGAAGGGAGCTGGGCAGAATTCCTAAGCTTTTGTGGCTGTCTGTCACCAGTCCCTCTGTCCCAGCTGAGGAAAACCATCCTGTCACCCCCACAAGCCTGGCTTGGCACCTGGGGCCTGGGGCTGGCTTTGGGGGTGACATCCTGACCCCTCTCTTTGTGCTGCTGCCCTGCCCGTGCCCTTCACTCTTATCCCTCCAGTGTTCCCATATCCTTCAGGCTTTTTCAGGAATGATGTGCTGGAGTTTTTTTGGGCTGTTGGTAAGAAAGTTCAATAGCACTGAGATGATCTCAGGGAGTTCCAATTAAAACCAGCCTTGTTTGATGGCAATTGCTTGGCAGAGTGAATCTGGAGAGTTGTCAGCTCCCCCTGTATTTCTTTGGTACTGTGCTGATTGTAAATATGATTTTTGAACTCTTTATTCACTCTTTTTCTTTATATTCTGGCTAAAAATTCTGCATCAACATCACTTTTATCACCTCTGTTTAACAATCTCATTTAAAAAGTGTATGAAATTAGTTTTCCATAGAATGGTGGTTACTTCAACTAATTATATTACAACTTTTCATCCTCTCTGGTTCAGTCTTGTATCATCCATTTCCCTTTTGGGCCAGATAACAGATTTACAGTTATTCATTTGCTCTTTAACAACACAGTGGATTCCTAACCTATTTGGCATTCTCTTGTTTTCCATCATCACTTGGAAATTTATTACAAATGTTAACAGTAGTTATCCAGAAATATCCGAGATTCCCTTCCTTTTTTATCTCCTTGTTTATCTACAGGAGGTTAATGTATTATTAGGGACTACAAATGTGTGCATGAATATCTCTGTATGTTCTCTAACAGCACATTAAACAATTATTTATTGGTCACCCACATGTTCTTAGCACCACTAACCATGGATTATCCACAATGGGCTTTCCTTATCACTTATCTGCCTTATTGTGTCCTAATTTACATTCACAATTTCCCACTCTTCTCACCTGGTCTTTGAGTGCACATAGGAATGGGGTGAGTGAGATTCATGAGCGGTGCTGGGAGCTGATGAATGATTTTTAAATTACTTTTAAACCACCCCATTGGGATTTCACCTACATTTTTTTTATTATTATTTTTTAATATTTTTTAAGAGCAAAGATGAATTAGGGAATTGCATTCACTTTTCTTAAACTTCTCATGTTCTGCCTGGACAGACTTTTGTTTTACCCTCCTACTGTAGTTCAGTGCTCCTGTATCACAGTCCCAGTAGAATCATTGATTTTTTTAGAACCAGGAAATATGTCCTTTTTTTTAATCATTTACCAAACCTAAAAAAACCCAAAACACTTTCAAAACTTTTTCCAGACCCTTCCCAGCCCCTCTCAGCCAGCCTGCTGTCACTTTGCACCTCGCCTTTCAAGATCTTCCCCATTATTTATCATTATGCCTTAGCAGTTGCCAGTTCCAAGGAAGTGGAAAGGTTCCTTGTCCTGAGCACCGTGTGTGCACATAGCTAGAGACAGTCCCTGCCCCGCAGCACTTCAAATCTAATCTAAAGAGACAGAAAAAAAGGTGGGTGAAATGAAGAATTATTAGTATGGCACGATGTTAGCAACTCCTTACCCTGGATCCCTGGCAGCTTTCCAGCCCCCAAAAGGACAGGAGTGCAGGTATTTCTTTTCAAGGTAAGAGTAGTGCAGGGTTTTTTTATGTGGTGGAAAGTTCTCCACCCTGATTTTGCCACAGAAGAAGGGTTTTCTTTTTTTTAATGGGCATTTGACACAAGTTTGAGGCAGGGGTCTACCAGAGAAGAGGGCAATGGCTGTGAGCAGCTGCTGAAGGCTCTGCTGTGTCAAAAAAAAAAAAAAAAAAAAAAAAAAAAAAAAAAAAAAAAAAAAAAAAAAAAAAAAATAGAATCAACATTTCTGCAGCTGGGAAACTCAAGGGAGCATTCCCCTTCTCCCTGTCGAGATTTGACATGTGTGGACACAGACAAGGAGCGGGGTTTGCTTAGGCAGAGCACCAGTGCTGACTCCTGCTATTCTGCTAACTGCTCTTCATTTTCTGCTTACTGCTGCCTCCCATCCTACCTCATTCCTGGCCCCTTCTCTCTTTCTTTCACCCCTTCATGTCCTGCCTGAATGCAGAAAATGAGCTTTTTACAGCAGGAAACCTCTCCCTGACACTTCTCCACCGAGCTCTGAACACAATGGGAGCCCTAATCTCAGACTCAGGTTCGAGGCATAGCAGTAATAATTATTGTTGTTATCGTTGTAATAACAATGATGGAAAGATTTAGAGAAAGCAGGGGGAAAAAAAATGTTGCTAAGAGCAAGGGAAGATTACCCTGATCCTGGAAAGAGGTGTGTATCAGCAACTTTTAATCACCAGATAGGCTTCCTCTTCCAGGGTGGGGTGATGAGGGAGTCTGGGAGCTTTGGTTGTGTTCCCTGATGGAGCTTGTGCTGGGAGCTGTGTGAGAGGGTGAGTGAGGGTGCAAAAAGGGCTTTTCCTAAATCCAGGCGCTCAGAAAGTTGGGGAATGGTCTGCAGGCACCTGTCCAGGTCCATCAGCAGACAGCAGCCCAGAGCTGACGGCCAGAGAGGTCGATGTTTGGCCACTCGTGGGGCTTGGAGCTTGGGGTTAACAGCCAACGTGGGCATGTGGGGCTTTCTCCCTCTCTCCTTTCTTTGGAGCTCAGCAGATAAATAGCTCCAGGTGAAGGCCTGCACATTCTTTATGAAGCAAAACGTGCTGTCGGTGTAAGGAGGCGAATGTGTGGCCCGGGGCACCATGTGCAATGTAATGTGTCTCGAGTCCCTTGCTCGGGCTTGTTTGAAATATGTGTCAATAACAGCAGCAGCAGCAGCAGTTTGCTGCTCAGAGAGGAAAAGGAGCTGAGCGTGGTGGGGAGAGAGGGGAAAGCAGCGTGGGGTGGAGGGCAGGTGTCCCCCACGCTCCCCCACCAGCCTCCTTGAGGACCCCAAACCTTCCCCTCCTCCCCTCCCTGTTCCCTGGTGAGATCACCCTCATTACAGTGAGGCACTCCCAGGAGACAGCCAATGTATTTACTTACAAACCCATTTTTACAGCACAAGCAATGAATGATCTCTTGCAGGGAGAGGGTGAAGCCTCTGATTATTATTTTTAAGGGTGTAAACCAAACCCAGGTTAAAAATTATGGGGGACTGACTGCCTTCCTCTTCTTGCTTCCTGCTTTAGACAGGATTCAGGTCACAGTGATTTCAGCAGGCTCAAAATCAGCACCTGCAAGTCCCAGGTGTGGAAAGCCACAGTCCTTCTGTCCAAACCTCTTTGCCACGAGAGATTGGCTCCAGCAGCACCAGCAGCTCCTACAGGGAGGATGGGTCAGCACATCCCTGGGGGAATGGTGGATTCCCCATCTCTGGATATCTCTGGATCAAGAGTGGGCACCTTTCTGGGGGAGGTGATTCAGCCATGGCCAGTGGTGTAGAGGAGATGAGTTAATGGGTGGTCTGACTGGGTAATTATATACATTGATGGTTCCATAAGATTACAGTGCTGTTGGAAGGGAGCTGGGCAGAATTCCTAAGCTTTTGTGGCTGTCTGTCACCAGTCCCTCTGTCCCAGCTGAGGAAAACCATCTCACAAGGAGGCAAGTGGAGTGGTGCTGAGCCTTCAGTCCAGAATTTTGTGTCCTAGTGAGAATGTCCCTGGTTGGTCTGCAGTGGGAATTGCTGGATTTGGGTTTTTGCTCCTGTATTTGTTATAATTCCCATGGAGGGGTCTCCACCCCACTGCAGCCTCCCTTCTCCTCTCAGCAAGTCTCTCTGGAGCTCAGAACCAGACCTTTGGCCAAAGGGTTTGGTTCAGGTGATTACAAACCTCTTGTTCATCAGGTGACTAAAAAATCCTGAGGTCAAGGTGGGATTCATCCCACTGGCCTCCTGCACTGCCAGTAACTCCCACCTGAGGTGCCACAGAATCCCAGAATGGTTTGGGTTGGGAGGGACCTTAATGATCATCCCAATCCAACCCCCTGCCACGTGCAGGGACACCTTCCACCATCCCAGGGTGCTCCAAGCCCTGTCCAGCCTGGCCTTGAGCACTTCCAGGGATGCATTATGCATTATGACCAGGGGAGTCCAGCACTAAACTGGACTTAACTCCATGACTTAACTTCTAATTGAAACTAATTTGACCAGGTCAAGTTTTTTGTCTAATTGTGTCCAGTTCTTCCTGCTGGGCACATGGCAGGAAGCCATGTGAGCCCAGCCACACATGGGATGGCTGGCTGGGCTCTGGCTTGCAGCCTTCCACAGGGCTGAGGGGGCCACATGGAGGCTCCCAGCCCTGGTGTGGATTCCCAGAGGCACCTGAGACACCCAAACAGGGCTGGAAGCCACTGCACAGATCCTACAGGAATCCTGTGGCACCTGGGAGCTGGGTTTGACCCCCAAGTGCAGCTGGAAGGGTGTGAGGTGTCCCTGTGCACTCAACCAAACCAACCTGAGGTATCTCACCTGCTTTTGGAGGCTTGACCCACCTTGTTCCAAGCTTCTGATTTCCAGATGTTATTAGTCAGTATTAGCAGGAAAAGGAGGTGTAAGAAGGAATTCCTTGAGGGCACCTTTGATGTTTCTGGTCCATGCTGGGGTGCACAGAATGGAGCAATGTTCAATCAAGCCTGCAAACACAGGGATGTGTCAGTAGGTGTCTGTGTGTGGGTACAGGCAGGAAGGGACAGGAACAGGGGGCAGAGAACATCTGATGGTGGCACCAGAGGTAAACATGTTCTCGTGTTCATGGCTTTGCTTCCACTGCCATTTTTGGCCTTGCAGTTGAGCAATTCCTTCCAAAGAAAGCTTCGTCTCTGCCCTCCTGTTGGTGACAAATGGGGTGATGTCCTGTAGGTGAAGAGACCTTTAAACCCCTGGAGCCTTTGTGCTGTCAAATCTCCAGGTGTTCCTGCTTTGTGGGAAATAACTGAGCGCTTCTGATTCCTGCTAAATCCCTTTCTGTTGCTCTAAACCTTGGGGATAATTTGCGAAATGGAGTTCCATTAATTAATTAGTTCAGCTTTGTAATAAGCCCCAGAGTTGTGCTCTAAGGCAGTAGTTATAGAGCCTCTGTGCCATTTAATATGTTATTCCTGTAAAATTCCTTTAAAACTGAACTTTCTCTTTTCCAGGCAGTATGGGCAGTTGAAAATTCCTATATTACCTAATCAAAAAAAAAAAAAAAAAAAAAAAAAAAAAAAAAAAGAAAAGAAAAGAAAAAAAGTTGTTAGAATCTTGAGTGATTTGCTCAGTTAAATATTTCTGCCCGGTCAAAATATCTCCTTTAAATTCCTACTTCTCCACATTCTGGTGCATTTTCAGTGGCACAGGTTGCCCAGAGAGGTGGTGGGTCCCATCCCTGGAAACATCCATGGTCAGGTTGGATGGGGCTCTGATCTGGTTGCAGTCATTCCCGATTATGACAAGGGGGTTGGAGTCTTACACAAGCCATTCCACGATTCCCTAATCCTGAATTCAGGGCCTAGGAGCATGGGAAAGCTGAGGACCAGGGAGTGAGCAGCCTCTGATGGCTCCTGCAGCTCCTTGGTGAGACAGAGCTGCTCCTGCAGAGGCTGCGTGGTCCCTGTGGCCACTCAGGCTGCTCAGAGCCCCCAGGAGGGCCACGGATGGATTTGCTTGTCTCCAGTGGAGCTGCCTCCCCACAGAATGGTTTTGTCACCCTTCAGATCTCCTGTGAAACCCAATTATGAGCATTGCATAATCCCCCAACTCCATCAGTGCTTCAGCTCTGCAGGGAACACAGAGAAATCCAAGCTGGAAGGATTCCATCTGCCAAGCTGAGTGACCCTGCAGCATTATTATTATTATTATTATTATTATTATTATTATTATTATTATTATTATTATTATTATTATTATTATTATTATTAT
>VZUI01042972.1:0-28519 GCA_013401135.1 Cettia cetti
ACAGGGTGTCAGGTCACATCCCTGACTCTGTCAGGGGTTCTCCTTAGTTTTCCCTGTTTGTTTTGTTTGCTTTTTTTCCTGTACTACTACACTTGTTTATTTTAATATTCCTAGTAAAGAACTGCTATTCCTATTCCCAAATCCTTGCCTGAAAGCCTTTAATTGCAAAATTATAGTAATTCGGAGGGAAGGGGGGTTACATTCTCCATTCCAGGGAAAACTCCAGTTTCCCCTGGCAGATACCTGTCTCTAAACCAGGACATGTCATTGTCCTTATTTTGAGGAAATGATTTTCCCTTCTCAGTCTGAAGTCTAGAAAGCAAAAGTGTAAATGCTGACAGATCACAGGGAGCTGGCACAGTGACAGAGAACATCCCAGGTCACCAGGAAATAGTGTCTCTTTCCAAGAGCCATAACACTAGCTTACTTGTTTTTTTCCCTGCTCTGCCCCTGAGGAGTTTCAGTGCTCTAACAAGAGGTTAATCTCACTATTCATTGTGATGTGTCAGGCAACTCATGATACCACAAACAACAATTTTGGCGTAAGCATTGTTTGCAATGTTTAAGAAACCAGCACATTCTCTCAGGTGAAAAATATTTAGCACTTGTTACCCTCCCACCAGTCTGCCATGCTCCCTGGTATGGCCTATGACACCATGTTGGGGCTGAGGTATTTTCATTCTTACTACAAACACTTTCTTGGACTACACCTGCATCTGGTCACAGACAGTACAAGTAGCAGACATGGCAATTGCACTTCACAGATTTAAACCATCTGTTCAGTCTGGTTCCAATTCTCTAAGTTACACTAAGCAGGGAAGCTTAACAGAGTGACAGCCTGAGAGTATATCAGAGATGTGAAATTTCTTGTTCTCTGGAATATTTTTGGGACACAATGCTATTGCTTGCATATCATATCAAAACATTTGTTACAAAACAGCTTCCTTTACTTCTCATTTTTGACTAATAAAAGAAAAATAGCAGATGTTTAAGTCAGAGATATCTGGCTTTATAGAATTGCGAATCAGTACTGAACACAGATGCAGTGCATCTTTCCTTATTAAAGACCAAAGAAGATGGCTTTCCTTTTTCCTTAAACTCACTTGCCCCCCATTTGTTTAAAACCTATGCAGCTGATCTTGTCTCCCTCAAATGCTGCACCAACATAGTCCCACTGGTGTGAATTACTTACTCCTGGCATACACCATCATAAGCAAGATCTGAATCAAACCTTCACTTTGTAAAGCAAAAGAAGAAAAGATGTTTTCCAGACATACTCATCCCCATGGAAATCCATGACAGCTTCTTTTCAGAGAGAGATTTGAAGTAGGGTCTAATGAGGTCTTCAACAGTCACAGCAGCCAGAGCATTGATGCTGGAGGACACTGTACTACAGAAGGCAAGATTTATACAATTTTTATATCTTAAAAACTGAAATCATAGATAGCAGGTAGGTTATTGGCACAGAGAAACTGCCACTGTCTAGAACAGCGTCAGAAAACTAATGTAACTGCATAGGTTTAAATAACTTATTATTCCAGAGAATGCAGTTAACAGCTTCGAAAAATTGTTTAAAGTAATTATCCTTGGTGAAGTCAAGGCACATACTGATGAAAACTCAGGCTGGGCCTGGGGAACTGAATAGAAATATCTATTACATATAGCTAGACTGTAAATACTATTGAATACATTATACCTTCACAAATGATCTACCATATATATCTGGGTAGGTAAAATTCCCACATCACTGTTTACTTTTAATGCACTCTCAGAGGAGGATTCAGATAATCTAATTATGGTCACCTAAAACTTAGGTATCTAGTCCAAACCAAACTACTGTAGGCTCCCTGTGGGATCAGAAAAACCAGCACTCCTAAAGCACAAACCAGGTGATTCTTTGAGTGTGCCTTGCTCTTGCAAGCCACCAGCTTTTCTTCAGCATGTGAAACAAATATTTTGGCTATTCCCTCTATTTATATAGCTACAAGTATTCAAAATTTTTAAAAAAATATTCTGATGTCACATTCATAAGTTTCTTCATTTCTATCTGCTTACTGTTGTTCAGAGCCTTCCTTGAGACAGGCAATGTTTCTTAAAGATACTCCTTGGGAAAGCTGAACAAAACACTCTCCAGTACAGGATAGAAGGGTATCAATCTGTCTCCTACAGTAAACATACACAGCGGCTGTTGCTTAATGGAATTCATTCAAGACATTTGGAAGCCCAGGAACTCTGGAAAAGAAGTCTCTAAAATCAGGGGTGAGGAAAGGCAGATGGCTTTGAAGATATGCAGGTTTGAAATTGGAAAGTTAAGGATAAGCAATAGGAAATTTCACCAATTGTAGCCATTTGGTGTAATCACCCATTTGTAATACTCAAAAATTCCTATAGCAGAGAGGCTTCAAAAGCAGAGAGAAGGATTGGTTAGTGTTTTACATTGCATGTGGCTTGCTGTTTCCTCATGTTGTTAGTAGGGAACTCCAAACAGCTTTGAGTCTTAGGACCCAGATATTGGAAACTATGGATTTTTAAGCTGCATCATCAAAGAGGTCATGGTAATTTTTTAAAAGAATACAAATTAACTAAACAAAGAAATAAGTACAAAAGTTTTAGTATAAATGCAACTTTAGCTCCAACAAAAAAGGGGGGGAAAATGGTAGTAGTTTCTAGATGATTAAATTACCTTAATGTCCCACTGTAGGCACTAGCCACAAAAAGCCCTGGTACTCCTGGAAAATCATGCAGGATATCCAACACTAGGTATGGCATTAGCTGAAAAATTCAGATTAAGAAGTATTACCATCTTGCCCTAATTTTTCATTTTATCACTGTACTGTTTTATACAGCCTTCTCACTGGCATTCTGTCCAGCATCCTAATTTTTAATATCCTATCTTGCTCTATTTATTGGTTTTCTACAAAGAAAACCAATCCTAAAATGTCCACTAGAGCTAGAGAGACTCTGTTGAGACCACCTAGCTGGGGTGTCATGCCATCTGGACCTTGGTTTCCAGTGACAACTGTATAGGAAGCAAGGACTGAGCAGCAGGAGGTCTGTTCACTCCCTTGATGGGGCTGGGTGCCACAGATGCTTTTTCTGCTGTTGACTTCACACAAATGGTTTTATATACAGGCCAATAACCTCAGATATTGGTACCTGAGATCAATTTCCTTATTGGAAACTGTATGCCATTTCTTGACGTTTGCAAGGTCTGAGTGCTGGAAAGAGAGAGGAATTTTAAGATTTTATTCCTGTGAACCATTTTTTTTTTTTTCACAGACAAGTTGATATTTTTAATATCCTGCTTCCAGTTTCTACCAAATGAATTTGACTGACAGGAACAACTTAATTTCCTTCCGGTTTCCACCTTGGCTCTTTTTTTATTCTACTCTTTAAAAACAAGTGGTCCTGCCTCAGGTGTTCCATTGTCTGTGCTCTTCTCCTGGCTTTCCAGCTACTGTCCATTGGAGTATTATCCAGAATCTGTGATTACCTTAGACTTAAACGTACAAATAAAACTTATTTGATTCCCTTGGGCCCTGGCTCTGGCCAGTCTATGGGCTGCCAGAACTCTTGTTCCTCAGGTAAACCTGCTGCTCAAGGTCTATTTCAAGGCCAGCATAAGTGGCGAGGTAGTTCCTCAGCAGCAGTTTAATTGCCCATCTCTCCTTCAAAGGAGGGAAGAATTCATCATCACTAACAAAGAGCTGCCTGCTGATAACCTTCCTCTAAGTGTGTTCTTTGGGCACAAGTATGTTTTGAATCTGAAAAGGATTTTGCCTTTGTCAGCCTAGAGGAATTCAGGTTGGATGACACAAAGCAGCTCACCAGGACCCACAGCCACTCACAAGGGCACTGCTGCTCTCTTCCCCTTGCTTCTGGTTAAAGCAGTTTCATGCAGTGCTGGCACCCCTAAACCCATTTTGGGTGGAAAACCCACATACTTGCAGAGGTGAGTGGACTGACCGCTCTCCATGCAGCTCTCCCTGCTGGTCACCTTACCAAGCACTGAGGGACTTGCAGCTCCAGGATAGCTGGGGAATGCAGGGACTGAACAGCACCAAGGATGGGTCTGCTGCTTTCTCCAGGTTACTCCCTTGCACTGTGGTCTCAGCCTGACACAGGATTCCAGCATGTCACTATTTCCAAAGCCCTGACTCTTGAACTACCTTTGTCTGGTTATTATGGCTGCAGAGGAAGGATACCCTTCTACCACCTTCCCCCAGAACTTGTGGAGCCCTACCTGGTCCAGTGCCGACACCTGGTTGGCTGTCCATGGATCACAGTCTTTGTAGATGGAGTAGAGGGCCAGCCCACACAGTGTGGCACAGGCCAGGATCGCCCAGAGTCCCACCAGGTTGATGTAGAGGGACCTGCACCAACACACATGGAAACACCATGTTAGAGATGAACATCCCACAAAAGATCCTGCCAGGGCCAAGCAAGGAAGTGCTCATGCCTCCACCCAGGAGATCCGCTTGGTGAGTGACTGCCTGCCAGCAAGGAAGTCACCCTATGACTCCCAATATTTCACCTGGAGTGAGATCACATTTCTAAATGTACAAATGACACTTCTGGTTTTGGTATCACAGACTGAGCACTTGTCCCCTGACAATGGAGATGATGGGAACGATACAGCAATCCCCCCATTTCATCATGTGAATAAGTTGCACACTGCAGGCAGCAGGTCAGAGGATGCTCTTTCTCCCATGTCACACCCCCTGACAAACCCCAAGGAGATTTGTAGGGCAGGGTGCCCCAGATTCAAGTGCAGGGTGCCTTATAGTCAGTACCAGAGCTCCTTTGTCTCTGGAACTGTAGTATCATGCTTACACAATGCTGGATTTGTGACAAGCTTGTAAAGCTACAAATCTCCCATTTCCCCCTGAGACAATCTCTATGGAAAACAGCAATGAGAAACTGGGGCCTGGGACCTGGTCTGGAGCTGCCTCTGGCTACCTCTTCCAGAGAGGAGGGATTCTCAACAAGCCCATGGCTTCCCCTTTAGTAACTAAACAACTTGGAGTCTGGTATTATCCAGAAATTCCATCACCTCCCCAGGTCTTAATGCAAGCTTCAGCTTCAGCTAACGGTGAGACCAGAAATGTGTTTTCATCAGGCATTTATGCTGCCTTTGCCACACAACAGGCAGCTTCTACTGGCAGTGAAAACCACATTGTTCTCCTTGCTTAGTGAGGGCTTTTGCTTTCCATCTAAGTCTCTGGTTTTCTCAAATGTTTCTATGCTCTTGATGTCTCCTGGGTCACAAAATTCTTGGTATCTCCAGGGTCACAAAGTTTTTCTCAACTACAGTGGTCAGTACAAGCAAACATACTCACTGGGAGCAAGGCCTTGAAAAACAACGTTCCTTTCCAGCAGTTGCCTCCTGGTTATCTGTGTATCACTGATAGTGATTTAACTCCCTAACAGATTACATACCCTGGACCTGTGCCAATCCATAAAACCTCCTCTGGGAGGGAGAATTTGGTTTCTGTGCAAATATACCATGCTTGCAATGCTTCAGGAGGCATTTTAGTGCTTTCAGTCCCCAAGAAAGTAAGGGGCAGCAGCCTCTGTATTTCTGTAGAGGACCAGCAGGATGAATGAAGAAGTAAACCTAACTTTATATGCCTTGTTAGACATTGAAATGGACATTTTCAGAAAGGCATAATGTAGATTAACTAACTGAACTATCAGTTTTATCCAACAGAAAGGTTATTGGCATGCACAATGCAAACTTTGAAAAAAGACCTATATAAATAAAAGCTGATTTACACATAGTAAGGGAAACTCTGCATCTTTGCCTTGTATTTGCAATTAGGGGTGGTCTAAACACAGAACTGACAGCACTTTAAATTTCTCTCTAAACTAATTTAGTAAAAATGAAGCAGTCCTCTTCTCATAGATGCCTACATATTGATTGGATGTCTTGCATCCACCTAGCAGAAGCTGTTCCTGCACTGGCACAATCTGTGTTGATGTACAATACCCAGAAACTGATTTAGCACAAAATTTAACCAGTGAGTAAAATCAATTCAACTCTTTTGAACAGATGTAACAGAAGAATTAGCCTAGAGCCTGTTGTGAGGATTAGAAAGTCAAGAGAAACACATAGGAGCAAAATAAAATTTGTCTTGTTTTTAAACAATTTGACAGAGAGCTGTTTTTTTCTTCTGATTTACATCCCAGCTCATGGTACACCCTATGACTAAGCACTGGAGAATAATAATTGTAGTACTGTTCGAGGGAGGTGTTTCCATTAATTCTGCATGAGTAACATGGGGTGGAGTTTGGGTGAAGTAGGCATTTTGACTGCAGAAAGCTTATTTTCAATTGTTTGTTTCAGTCTGGCTCTGAGAAGTTAGCACTGAAATATGCCAGTTGATGACCTTGAAAGGAAACTAGCAGAAAATGCATTAGTAGCCCATATTTTTCTGACAGTTTAGCTTTCCTGTTCTGAGTGCTTCTTATCATTCAGATATAAGCTTTATGTTCAATTTGCCCAGTGATTGTTTGAAGATGACAGAATGTGGTCCTGCCTACTGGTGTTTCTTGAAAGGGGTGAAATCCTTTCCCAAAGCCTGAGAAAATTCCTGTTCTTGTGCCACTGTCAAAGGCGTTCCCAAAACCTGCAAGTTGGGATCTGTGAAGGAATTATTTTCTGGGCTCTAATGTGTTGCTGTGCTGTCTCTTAAAAAGCCTTACAATAAATGGCATGAGGGTAAAAATCCCTATTACTTTGACCTGATGACATTTTGCACTACAGTGTACAAATTAAACGACAATAAGAGATACAGGCAAACAACATGACCTATCAGATGTGTATAATTACATCTGAATGTAAACTAGATAGTCATCATAGAATAGCAGTGTTTATAGTTGTGACAAGCTGCAACGATTATGCAAAATGATTTCTCCATGCAAAAGAAATATCTTGCACAAGTGAGGCACAAGCAAGATGCCATGGAGTCCAACCACCCATGCCAGCAGGACAGGGCTCTACTGATTAAGGCTCCACAACCATTAATATGGGAGCCTAAATTTCATCCAACCCCCTACAGAACAAGATAGCTTCCAGCCATGGCCAAAGCTGCTGCAACAGCTCAGAACCTACCCTGAGGCTGCCACAGTATCAGATTTCCTTTGGTCACACTCTGATTCTGAGACACTGGAAGTGTCCCTGCTCTCAAAGAGGGTAGGGAGGGTGCAAGAGAGGGCCACAGCCCTAAGTGGAGCAGCTGCTGGGAAGAACAGCCTGACTGGCACACAAATCTGGTGCAATGTATACGTCTGTTCTCCTGTACGCAATCATTCCAGGGAGATGTGGGATGTGTCCTCTGCCTCTGCAGTGCTGAGAACCTAGAACCCAGCCACATGCCAGAGACTGAGGAGAAGTGATCTGGTATGCTGGAGATGTGGCAGGGAACGCTGGAGACGTGCCTGATAATGAGCATCAACTCATTCCTGTCTGCAGCACAAATGGGTGAAAAGCAGATTTTCTTTACTGACATAAACAAAATATTTCAGTAAATGGTGCACGACTTTGTGGTATTTTGCTAACTTTATGAAATGAAAGCCTTCATAGAGCTTCTTCTCTCTATCTCACTGTACCATGAAATGACAGAAAGTGTAGGCATTACAGTTATGATGTGTGCTTCTATATTTCTTCTACAAATGAACTTCATGAGATCAGTAATTCTTAAATCCTGAGCTGTGAACTAATGGATTGATACTAGAGATAAAGAAAAGATAATAGAGCTAGTAAATATATTCCATTCTAAAGTGAAGGTTCATCAGAAATGTTTATATCCAAGGAAAACAATCCTCTGCCAGTTTCCACAGTAAATTCCTTTAAAAATATGTCATGGTTATTATGAACACAAAATATATGATTACTCAGCAATTTTATCACTGAATAAGTAATTTCTGGATTTCCTCACATCTATATTCATTGTTATGGAAGAATTGTTTAGTCTTTATTTATGCAAAATCCCCACACAATGATCTATGTTTAGTAGACCAGCAATTCAAGATACTGTCTTGATATGACTTCAGTATAAGTACTATAATATTTGGTCTTTAAGTTGCACATAAACTTAATGCAGCTATTTCTATATGAGAATACTGGCACAGTGAAACATTCAGGCACAAAGTTCAATCTTACAGTAATCACACATAATTCATACACCAGTACCTACTGTACCAAATTTCTTCTACCTGGTCCACAAAACAGAAGGCAAAAGTTGTTAGCCTTTATAAATGTCATTTATACACACAAAATAACCCCACATTCCTTCTTAAAGAAATCTGTCTTATAAAGAACAGCCACTGCTAAATTTAGACAGTAACTGCAGACAGACTTACAATTTTGCGTGGAATCTGCTTTTGCATGCGATGTATCTCTGGACTTGAGACTGATTAACCCCATATATACCAGTCCATGTGAAAGTCCCACCTATAACAATTGTCCAGAAGGTGTGCCTTTGCAAAGGATTGGGATCAAAGCTACAATGAGAGGAAAAAGAGAAAACAAATTCAGAATATTAAAGTATTCTTAATAGGTTAATGCTTAGAAGAAATAATTTCTCCATGCTTGTTTTAATACCAACTTTCTTAATTTGGGCAGATTTTGGACATTAAGTTACTCTAACTTCACGTGCAGTCACAGGAAGCAAATTTTAAAACTCAGAGCTGATATCCTGAGCACTGAAATACTCTGAACTGTCCAAAGGTGAAACTTTATTTGCCTATAAACTACAGTCTTATGTAAAGCTGTATGATGCCTGTGATGGTTGTGATGAAATGATGCTGCAGTAAAAAGTGTAATGTGCCTGCTTATCTAGAGGGACATCAGTCTAACATGAGCATAAAGGTGTGTTTACAATCCCAGCCTTTGTGGACAGAGGCTCTATAAAACATTTTGCTGGTTTAGCTTTAAGTAAATAGCAGATTTTAGGTGGCCATGAACAATTATTATTTTTAAATCAAACTTTAATAGAGCAATAAATTATATTTATCTTGGTGAACATTTTAGTATTATTTCACCTATTACATCCTTTATTCCTTTTCTTTTTCCATCTGTGAACTCTGTGACTGGGAGAAGAATTAATGCAGTACTACCACTGAAAATGAGCCAAACAGATTGAAATAAATTGCTGTTCATAAGAAGGGAAAAATACCCACAGATTAATTACTTACTGAAGAATTTGGTGAAGAATTTTACAGAACAACCTGATTAATATTGTGAACTGATAGACAAAGGACAAATCACAATACTTGTCATACTAAACTTTCACTATTTCACTATTTCAATATTTCACTAATAGCACTGGGTGAAGGTTCGCAGAAGAATCTTGTATTCATCAAAGGTATAATAACTTTTTTACTTGAAATGGTGTTTGATTTAACATTGCCAGACCAAATATTCTTAAGCTTGTAAAGGGATATTTTTAGGCTATGATTACTGGCAATAATGGAGGGTAAAATACTATTAAAACAACTTTTGTTTTTTTCTTTCAGGGAAAAGAAAAACAACTCCCTTTTTCAGATTAGGCAAAAATTATTATTTTCCTATTTGTTTTGGTCTAGTCGCTGAAATGTCAAAACAGCTTTTTGCAAATTGTAGAAATACAATTGAGCTCTCCTATTCACCATTGTCTTTCAGAGGAATGACAAATGTATCCTTAAAACACCTACTTGACAAAGTAAAAATGTTTTTCTCTTTCCAGGATTTTGCATGGTGTAAAACCTAAAAAATATCCCTCAAACTAGGTAAGCTTGTTTAAAAATATACAGAATCTGGGCCACAACTTCTGCCTTCCTCCTACTTCAGTAGCAGTTTAATTTCACAGTTAGTCACATGAGCTCTATTTGTAGGCATAGAGAGGCACATCCTCTTCAAGTACAAACTCACTCCCAGAAGTTTAATCTTCCTCCATGGTAGGAATCATTTACAATGCGTCCAATTCCCTCCTGAACCACCACGGCTCGTATAATCACAGATGAAAATCCAGCAACCATGATTCCAACCTGGAAAACGTCTGTCCACACCACTGCCTTCAGACCACCCTGCAAGAGGAACAGCATGCATCAGGTACAACAAGGCATCAGCACTCCTGCTTTGCACTCACATTCAACTAACAGAAACAATACCATCTGTATTATCTGTAATAGATGAATTTCATCTTTAATGGAACTAATTCTGTACTGATGTCTTTACGAATTATATGCTGGAACCTATCAGGACATCCTGGCCCTTTTTTGAAGTGCACAGGAATTTACTTTGGCCATACACATAGTTTAATCCAGTATTTCCTTCACCACATAACCTGATAAATTTTCAGACAGTGCTCATCTTACTTATATACAGGACCACTAACTTCAGAAGGTATACCAATCATCTGAATAAAAATAAACATTATTTAATCCATCATATGCAAATAAATTTTTCACTGAGGTTCCATTCCATCATTTCTAAACACTTGGTCAATTAACACTAAATTAAAGACCAATCTGTTCCTGTGGCATGCTGTTTTCAGTGGTTATATTCAATAGCACACTAGACTGTTTCAGTTGCATTGAGGTATTTGACAAATTGCACAGCAAAATCCTATTAGATCAGAAGAAAAATCACAGGAGTATTTTTAGAAAGAGGAATCTACCTGTTTTGTTATTCTTTCAGCAACAACAGAAGTTTGAGTGTATCATAACAAAAAATATTTCAGTTGTATAATGGCTGCCTATGCATTCAGAGAGGTCCCTGGATAAATATGGTCCTGTGGCTACACCTGTAAAATGTAATTCCACAGAGTAACCTGATTATTAGGCTATTTTTAATAAATTCCATATGTGATGTGAGTGGTGAAAGGAAGAAATTTTTCTCAACTGAAGGGCCCATGTACCAGTGTGCAGTAGAATGTGCAGACCACGCCAGTCGCCACCACTGCACCCCACAAGTCGAAGCCAGTGACTGAAAGAGAGGGAAATAGCACCAGTGTGAATGAGGCATTGGGGACAAAACACTGAAGGTTGATTATAAGCTGGAAATAAATTAAATGCAAAAGTAGGAGGTATAAATGACAATGAAAAGATTAGTGTGTCTAAACCATGGGATTCACCCCAGCCAGTTCTAAAACTGAAACAGTTGTTAACAGATTTGGAAACTGCTAAAAAGCTGAGATTTATTTCAGGATCTAGGAAGCTATTTGCCTTTAATGTGAATGCTGCCAAACAACATGTCCAATATGTCCCAACTCAGGAAGGTTTTAAAATACATGTCCTTCCTTGAAACACCTGTGTAGTTGCTACCAAGCCCTTAAGCAGGGATTTAAGCAAGTAAACAGTATGAGGGTTCTCTACAGAGATAAGGTTGTTCAAGCATTGTCTGGAAGAAATGCATCGGAGTAAAAGCCTTTATTTTATTATTCCTTCTCTTAGGGATCATATGTTTCTGTTATGCAACACTGTGCTGAGCTGTGGCTGACATACAGGCTGTCACTGCCCCAGATCAGCAGGCTCACCTGCTGCCAGGCAGGGCATCAGGGGGCTCCCTGACAGAGAACGCAGGCTAATGAAAAACACTGAAACAAAACTAGTGAAAAATAAAAGTTATTCTAATTAGAAGCCAGCTAAGTCATAGCTTTGTTTAGCATGTATTTGCAAGGCAAATACAAATATCAAAGTCACAAAACCTGAGGGACTTATACACCGGAAGAAACCAGTACAGACAGTGTAGAGTTTTTTCTTCATTTTTGTTCAAAGAACACAGCAAAAAACCCACATTCAGTAAGCAGAAAACCTGTGACTTGATTTTAGCCAAAATTATTCAATTTTTTATTTGCATTTTTCTTGCCAAATGAACAAATTAATGGTGTTAGATTAAAAGTCTAATTTGGTTCCATAGAAAAGCTTTTGCCTTTTTAGAAACTAATGTGGCTCATTTTCAAATCAATGAGTCATTGTGAAGTAGAAAATAGAAATATTTAACTTTGTAAATACCACAATAAACATCTTAAGTTAACAGTCTCTTTGCTGTTGATTTGGTTTTCGTGGAAAAATGACAGACCACATTAAACAGTTCCAGACAGCCCAAAATCATATTTACAGAACTTTTGCCTTGTTCTCATCTTGAAGAATAGCACTTAACCAGAGGAATTAAATTTGTCTTTAGTGCCTGTATTGCCTTCAAAATTTACTTAACTCTTCTCACATTTTCTGAATAAGCTATTATCTACAGATATTGTATCAGAGGTAGAGTAAATGAGAGCCAGTATTCCCACAAATCTCTTCTGCAATTCCTTACAGGCAGGGATTAAGAGACTAGGATTACGGAGTTCCTATTAAAAGACTTCACAGTCAAACCCTGAGCTATATTTTAGGGTGTTGCTTTACCAAAAAAAAACACCCCACCATACCAATACTATATGCAGAATAAATTATATCAGCAGAGGAATAGTTGCAGTATATTCATCTTACCTTGATTTAGTGCTAAAGCTGGAGCATAAATGACAATACCAGTGTATAAAGTCTAGAGCAGGAAAAAAAAAGATCAAAATAAATGTAAACTCCTGGAAAGGTGATAACTGTCAGAGATTATTTGTTTTCAAGCATCTATGTAGTTTACATTTCCTAAATTCATAACGGTTGACAAATAATTCCAATTAGAAGACAAATATCTGAGGCTATTAAGCTCTGCAGTCTCACAGCCTATTGTTCGTAAAACAAATACCAGGGACTCTTAAATATAAAATCCCCCTTCATCTTCTCTGGTTTTTATAATTAATTTTTTCTAGTCCTTTAAAACTGCAAAGGAAACAAGAGCAAAAGGAAGTTAATGAGGTTTACACATCGTTTGTCAAGGAATCACTTACTATCATTTTCTCAGTCTTGAGATCAATATGCCTTTCAGTATACAGCTATAATTCATGTCAGTAAGAACACAAAATATGACATTAGTTAGTCATTACGCACAGCGTTACAAGGAATTATAATCTTCAGCCTGTAAAACAAAGCCATAAGTGATTGTATTTCCAACCACAGTGAAAATACAGACAAATCAAGGAGCTACTCCATCTACTTTTGTGGGCACAATGGGATTCATTTACTGATATCCTCATTTTCTTTATATATGGTTTTAAATCCTGTTTGCTTTATAACTGTTATTACTGTAACAAGTTCAGCTGTGACATGAATCAGGAGAATACAGTTTCCAACAAGCTGATGACTTCTGTGAAGGTCAGTGGTCTTGATTCAAAGCATCTGGATCACCATAGGTCGTGAGCTGATGTGAATCAGTTTTCCATAGATGGATTCTTCTGACTTTCTGATTTACAGGGATGGGATTTGGGCATGAAAAACCAGCAGAATCAGATGTCATACAGCAATCAGACAGCTTCTGCCCTTCATTCCACCCTAGGCACAGGTGGCAAACCACAGCAGGATTGCTAACCACTGAATTACTTGCCATGGCTTTTGAGCAGATCAAAACCAGTCCCCGAGGTGGAACTCTACCACATGGCCAGTGGCTATGTGGGGGACAGAGCCAAGAGGCAAAAGGAGTGAGCAGTTCTCTAGCTGTATGAGGAAATTAGTATGGGGAAGCTGCTTCACCCAGCCTAACCTAATTTCCCTGACCCCCTGCTGCATACCTGCTACAAGCATATGCCAGAAAGGATGGGGGGTCATGGGGGAAACAGTTATTCCTACCTGTGTGCTACTCCCTGCCACTGTGTGTGTGCATGCTTGTTTCTCAGTGCCATGAGTCCTCTCTAGATATTCATATATAGTTTGTATGACAAGAAAGCAGCCAGTCCCCATTAGTCCCTGGTGAATATCTCCTCAGAACTACCTGCATCACTTCCCAGCCAGCTCCTGACACCTGTCTAGCCTGATCAGTGTTTGACTTGCTGTCCATACAGTGACTGTCAGCATGTGCTGCTAGAACATAGAATGGTTTGTGTGGGAATGGTCCTTTAAAGAACATCTAGTCCAATGCCCCTGCCATGGACAGGCATACCTCCCATAGAGCAAATTGCTCAGAGCCCCATTCAGTCTGACTTTGAATACTTCCAGGGATGGGCCATTGCACTTCTTCTCCAGGCTACCTGGTCCAGTATCCCACTCTCCTTGTTGCAAATAAATTCTTCTTTATATCCACTCAAAATCTACCTTATTTCAGTTTAAAACTATTATCCCTTGGCCTGTCACTACAGGCCTTGGTAAAAAATCTTTCTGCTCTTCTCATAAGCCCTCTTTGAAAGGCTGCAATAAGGTCTCCCCCCCCCCCCCCCCCCAGCCTTCTCTGCTCCAAGTTTAACAGTTAATCCTGACTTTCTCAGCCTTTCTTCACAAGAGAGGTGTTCTACCCCCAAGACCATTTTTGTGGTCATCCTCTGGATCCTCTCCAAGAGGTCCATATCTTTTTTGTGCTGGGTACCCCACAGCTAGATGCAATACTTCAGGTAGGGTCACACGAGTGGAGTAGACAGAGAGAATCACCTCCCTTAACCTGCTGGCCACACTTCTTTTGGTGAAAGATAGAACTGGCTTTCTGGACTGTGACCAGACCTTTTGGTTCGTGTCTAATTTTTCATCCACCAGTATCTCCAAGTCACAAGACTGCTCAGTCTATACTGATATCTGTGATTGCCCCAATCCATGTGCAGGGCCTTTCACATGGGTTTGTTGAACTTTATAGGGCCACTCCTCAAGTCTGTCAAAGTCCCTCTGGATGGTGTCCTTTCCCCTTAGCGAATCAGCTGCATCACAGAGCATGGTGTCATCCACAAACTTGCTGAGGGTGAACTCATTCTCACTATTTAAGTCATTAAAGAAGGTATTAAATAGCATTGGTTCCAGTACATACAGCACTCATTACTGGTTTCCATTGGAATATATAGCTATCAACTGCAATGCTTTGGATGCAATCATCAAGTTAATTCTTTTTCCTTCAGTCTATCAGTCAAACTCATACCTCTTCAAGCCTATTAATTCAAGGGATTCAGCATGAGAACTTGTGGCTTTCTCATACACAGAAAATAAGTGCCAGAAGCTTTGAAACATCAGAAATTAAAATTTCTCACAACTGTGATCACATTATTGTGTCAATTTAAATAGGATTGATACAATCTTTCCACTTCTTCAGTAGGGTTTTTTCAGTTGTATTATTTTATATAATTTTCTTTACCTTCTTTTAGGTATTAATATTCACAGAAGAGTTAAAATGGCACCATTAAAATCTTAGGATGTTTTCTTTCCTTGTTAGTATTTAATTTATTCAGGTTAAATTGTAAGTGCTTGGCAGAGAAAGCCACATCTAGGCCTTTGGTTGATTTCCTTGAGCACATATTTAAGTTGCATAGAATTATTTTTCTCATCTTTGCAGGCAAAGATTATGCTTAGCTCTTCCAACTTACACAACTGTGGTGTCTTCATATATGCTAGTGAAACAGTGTCAGGTTTCACACATGACAGAACTCTACTTTTTCCATGAGCTTGTGTATCTGTAAAAACCAGCTAAGCAGCACTACACAAATAAGTAATGAGCACTGCATTGGGAACCATCTTACTAGTGCAAGTGTGATTGCCCTGTAATTTCTGGTGTGCCTTAAAAAAATACAAAAATGGACAAAAGCAAGCATGTAACTTGAAAAGCTTTCTGATTGTATAGTCACTCTTACTTTGAATTACCACAAAAGTCCACTTCGAAATTGTGAAAAGAACACATTTTTGTTCTGGTGCATTTGATATATGCTCACTAAAAGCTGCGATCATTTAATAGCTGTGGTCCTGTTCTTACTCTTTGAAAGGGCCAGATACAGGAAACTATACCAAAAATAATTTCAGATTTCTTTAGTTTAATATTCCCCAGGGCAGTAATTTTCTACTTCTCAGTTTGCCTAAGGTTTTCCCAGTGGTGGTGGTGCAAACCCTTGTGCAGTAAGTAAATGTCAGCTCCTGACAGCCTGTTTTGCTGCCTCTCACTGACCCTTGAGAATTAGTCAGACTCTGAAAATCCACATACCAGAGGATGAAAACTGCCACTGTAGACAATTGGTGCACATATAGATTTTGAACTCATTACGAATTTCTCCAGCAGGCAAGAGAATGACTGCTCTTCACACTGCTATCCTGTAGTGAAGGGTTGCTCGTCTCTTGGCATGGTGCTGATGTCTAGTGACTGCTCTGGGAATACAACAGTGCCCACAGAGACCCAAGAGGCAGATAGCCCAGCATCAATTCCCCACTTCGTTGCTGTGGAGCAGAAGGAACTTTGTTTCTCCTGCTCCCAGCCACCCATCAGATGCTCAGAGGAAACAGACAGTTACATTCAACCAAGTAACTCTGGTGCCCCTGAGGACCACAGAACTGCTTTGAAGTTTACTTGCCGTTTGTATTATGAAAAGAACCGTTCCACAGAGGCGTAGATACTTATTAAATCGAAGTTCTAAATACTGCAAAAAAGAAGAAAAAACAAATGCTCATATTGAAATTTGGCATTATTGATACAAGTAGAATAAAGTGATGGGCAATACAGAAAGACCAGAGAGTAGTTTTTACATTTTCATGAATGGCCAAAATTCCTAGAGTCCCCTTGTTTGATCTCTCTTTCAACTTGGTTTGATATTTCTTTACAGACCTCATCACTAGGTAATAACACACAAATAAGTGAAGTAGACATAAGTTAGTCATTATACAATGGAGTCTACAGAAGATACTAGGACATATTATCACAGAATCACTAGATATACCAAAAGGGACAAAGGTACGCAAGGACCATCAAGTCCAATTCTTGACTCTGCACAGGGAAACCTAAAAGCTGACAATGACATAGCAGCCAAAAAATAGAACCCACTAGTTTTGTGAAATCACAGAGCAAAAAAAAAAAAAAACCATTGCGACCATTAGTCAATTTAGAAACTCTGGCATTATGTGTGTCCATCTGAACTGCTGCAAGAGATGGCAAAAGATATTCAGTGGTCAGCAGCTTCTCCCCATGTTAACCTCACCTTCTGCACTGCCCAAGGCAGCCTGCTATATTCTACTGGTAAGTCAAAATTTAGCATTCTGTGAAACAGGAACCCTCACTTTTCTATCAAGCCTGAAACAGCACAACCACTACATGAGTCTGTCATGCTGTAGAACAGATTTCTTACCACCATCTGTCCTAAAACCCCTCTTGTTGTGTGGTTGTACAAAAGAAATCCCATTTGCCTGACAAATCTGTTCAATCAACACAGACAAACACTGAAGCACCTCAAAGGGCTCACTCACAAACTGAGCATTTAAAATGTGATCTGTGAGTATGTTCACATAAGGAAGCAGTCTTGAACCCCTGGACAGACACAAAAGGCTGTTAAAAATCTGAAATCTGACCACAAATAGAAAATGTATCTTTTATAGGTGCATTACTGATTCAACACCAAGATAATCAGTGAGTTTCCAGTCATGATCCTTTATTTAAAAGAGTCCTATTTAAGTATCATCATGACAGTCCAAAGATTAGTAGATTATAATACACTGGAAAACACCAGAGATTTCTGTTGGTGAATTCTTATCTAAATCTACCAACAAAAATCTTGTTTGCAGCCTCCAGTGCTGCAATGACTCTGTTCAGTGTAATAAAATGCTAAGGATCAGAGTAGCCAGCCAAGGACTTTCACCTGCACTGATGCTCCTTTCCCAAAGTCCTCTGCAAAAAGAGCAGTTTGTTTCCAAATCTGCAGCTAGGAACTATCTCCATGCAGGAAGATATACAGGTTGCAGAGACATTCTGAATCAGAAGAAAGCACTGACCTCATGTTTCCCCACCCCAAAACTGTCTGACTCGATCTGTGATTACCCCACTACCCCAGCTGTCTCTGTGCTGATGGCTATAGCTTTAACTTACATGCTGGGCTGAAGACCAGCTCAGCCTTATTTTGGCAGAAGTACAAAAACTTTCACAGACACAGAGCATTTGCTGACTTCCTTGTATAATCATGATGGAGAAGACATTCAGTACTTTAAACAGCCTCAGATGATAAAGTCAAAATCTCTAGGAACAGCACAAATACATACTCTGCCAAAGGGGAACTTCTGTGGTTGCACCTAAGCTTAGAAACCAACCTGGAAAGAGTGCAATGTGATAAGAGAACTCTGGTTCCTATAGTAGATGCTTTCGTGCTCTGGTTTTGGTATAATTATTACAGATAATTCATGACATGTCACAATCCAAGCTGCACTAGGATTAATCCATCTACTGAACTGAGTATCTGGCATGAGGAAACAAATCTGGTACAACACACAGCTCCTCAGCTAAGGCAGCAGGGTTGAGCATCACCTGTCTGCAAGGAAAATGTGGGCACACTTGGGGACAGAGAGGGTTGCAGCCTGCTCTTAGGAGTGAGGCGATACACAACAGCCGAGAGTGCAAGGAATTTGTGGGAAGAGAAGATGGAGGGCAGACATGTAGAAAGTAGGCATGAGAAGCCCCCCAGCTCCCTAAAGCTGGGGAAAGATTCTTTCCACTCCACCTTACCTCATAGGTGCTGGTAATGCCCAGCTTGTAGAAGACGGGCAGGAAGATCTCAGCACTGCACAGCACGACCAGGGCGTAGGTGATGGCAAAGATACAGAAGATGGCACCATAGCGATAGATCTCAGCGGGGGTGCCCAGCACCGTGACGGCTGACATGAAGCTGGCCGTGAGGGAGAGTGCAACCGGGAGAGCACTCATGCTGCGGCCTGCCATGAGGAAGTCCTTTGATGTCTTCTGCCCCCCTCCCACGAAGGCGTAGTAGATGCCAATGATGGCTGAGATGAGCAGCATGGCCGCAAAGACCACATAGTCCCACGCGGTGAAGCGCCCCATTCTACCGGAGGAACTCACCCTTGGAACTCAAAATCAGAGGGGCTGCTGCTGCCTCCGCAGGGCTGGCACAGGGTGGCATAAGCAGGAGGAAGCAGAGGGGGACGGGCCCCCGGGGAGATGGCCCCCGCTGGGGCTGGGGCAGGTGCGGTGCGGTGACACCAGCGGGACAGAAGCAAAAAGATGCGACGCGATGTCCGCGGGTGGGGCAAGCGCGGAGCGGGGCGGTGTCCACCGCCAGGACAGGTGCGCTGCGGAGCTCCCCGCGCACCTCCTCGCCGCGTGTGCCCGGGGGCGGGAGCGGGCTGCGCTGGGAGCCGCGGTGTGAATGCCGCAGCCGGGACGGCGCGCCGGCCTTATACGGTGCCGGTGCCTGCTCCTCCCCGCGGCGCTGAGCGCCTCCGCAGAGCGAGAAGGGGCGGCGATCCCGGGCCAGGGCAGCCCGCCCTGAGCCTCCGGGCCGCGGGATAGCGCCCCGGCACAGCCCCGCCTGAACGCAACTTGTGTCGCGGTCCAGAGCTTTTGGAGGGAGGACATTTCACACGAGAGTTCCCCAGGATGGGGAACCTACCCTCGCCCACTAGCATATTCCACCATCTCCCCAAAGGGCGGAGGTGAAAATATAGTTTAATAGATGCATTTCCATGAGTTGTGCAATCTGGAAGGAAACTCACTGAATCAGATTTACCAAGGTGAGTTGCTGAACACTTCAGTTGTGCAACAGGGAAACCCTACTACCTACTACTCTGTGCTCACAGAAGTTTTACTAACAGTCTTCAACTAATCACAAGTTCAAGAGTCAAAGTGCCCAGGAATATCACAAATGGAACTTCACACACCTTACCCAGATAGGAATACATCAAAACCCTCTATGGGATTTTAAGGTCATGCATTTCAAGTGGTGGAGATGTGCCTGTTTCTACAGCTAGTAGTACATACAGGACTAACACAGCAAATACCGCATTTGGCCACTTTGCCATGCATTAGCAACCCCACAAAGGGAATGAAGATGAAAGGATGCCAAAGCTGACTAAGATGTGCTTGACAGCAGTGCAGCCACACACAGCACACCTTGCAGCAGAATTTACAAGCTTTGCACAGTAGCTTTCCATCTTGAGCTGTACATTGGCAGAGCGCTGTGCTGGAGGTGATTACCTAGTAAAAGTCAGAACCAGTTTAAGGATTAAAAATTACCCTGCTTTCCTTCATGGAAGGTAGAATAATTTTCCTTCCTGCTCAGCCTCTTCTGGCTCTTATCCAAAGCTGGACAAGCTGGAAGTAGTCTTCACTGCAAGTGCTCTGGGTTCAGCTCAAGGTGCTCTTACCTGCCTGTATCTGACCATTTTGAGACACGGTTTTCAGCAGCCTTCTGTATCTTAGACAGAAATTACCAGACACCTGACAGCCAAGCACAGATGATGGAACACTTCTTTCTCCTTGGGAGCTCTGGAATTGCAGGCGTTTTGGAGTTATTTCCGAGTGCATTTTGGAAGGAGGGGGAGTAGGTAGAAGTCTGGTCTGGCAGGATTATTAAGTTGAGGTGTGAAATCATGTCTGTGCTGGTCTGGTGTCTAGATGCCTATCTGGGAGTATAATTGTCCCTGAAGAGGCAGAAGCTGGCTATTGTGTGCAAGTGGCACATCCTAATCTCACCACAGCAGGTTAGGGCATCAGTCTCTCTAGCCCAATTACTCTCTAATTAATTATATCATGAGTAAGAGCGTCCAGATGTCCTGTTGAGGAGGAGCAAGAAAGAAACTTATGCTCTACACCTACCAATTAGGCTATTGATTTATTGATCATCTGAAGTGGTTGCCCTAAATCAACTTTTGACAACTTGAAGGATGAGAAACCTTCCAAGCAAAGCTTCAATCAGAACCAGCACATCCCTCACTCAGTGCAATAAACTGGCATTGTCCAAAAAATGTATTTGTTGTCAAAAAGTATGACCCTTTGTTCTCAGGAAGAATATAAACAGGCTCTGGCCCAGACCCACAGCTTGTGCTGCTCAGAGCTTCATGCTCAGTGTCCCTTGTTTGGACTCCTTCAGGAATTATGTTGCTCAAACCACTCAAAGCATTTAAAGTATTAATTACACATGGTTAATACAATTTTGATTCTCCTTCCTTATAATTGTTGACATAATGTAAACACAGCAAGTGATAACGTGCTGGAAAACAAATCATGTTTCTTAACTGAAACACAAGCAGCTTTGAGGAAATGCACATCACTCTGGTTTCAGGTGGCATCCTTGGTTCCTTTACCAGTAGCGTTAAGCAAATTGCCTTTCAAATGTCATCATGACCAATATGGTATGAAAGGCTGGATCCTCCCATGTGGATGCTTCCATTTTTGGAGTCAGCAGCAAATCTGTATGGCCATATTCTAAATCACAGCAAGTAAACCTGGAGAATAGGACTAAATGTTTTTCTGGATTTTTCACTAAATTAGCTCCATTGGTTTGTGCCATGTAACAGAGAGAGAACTGCAAGTATTTTTCTCACTGCTACATTAGATATGTAAATGTCTTTCAGACTCAAAGAGTGTATTTCATTGTCTTCTTGTAACACTTTGCCAATCTCCCCTGGGACTTATGCAGTGTATCATCTCACTGTCACTGTGACTCCATTTTTGCAAGATCTACTGACATCAGTGAAATTCAGTGTTTAATAGTGGGGTAAGATTCACATTTCTCCAGCACCCTCAAATAAAAAAGGCCATGGATCTGACCAAACAAACCCCAGACTGCCCTATGGGTTCCAAATGGTTTCTTCCTTGTGATTCTATTGGGCTCACTTCCACTATGGGACAGCTCTGTGAGGTGTTACTAGAAGTCTGTAGGGAAGGACATTCCCTTCCTGCTATTTTTTTATGAGGATGGCCCCCTGCATTTGGAGATCAGTGGGATGGATTTTTGCCTGTAGATGAGACAAACATATTGAGCCCTGAACTTGGAGAGATGCTGCTCATCTCTCTGAACTAAGTTGTGAAAATAGACTTTGAGGGATTTTCCTGCTTGTAGGCAAATGTGGGCATGGGCAAAAACAACTGTAAGTGAGGGAGGAGAGCATTGGAGGCCTGGTGAGCATTGTTCAGTGGTGATGCAAGACCCTTTGCATTTTGCTTTTGCAGGCTGGGAGTTCTCCAACTTCCAGTAATTCCTCTCTTGAGTGTGAAGTTTCAGACTGTGTGGGGTTCTGCTGTACCTACACCAGCTGAGATGAGTTTGCAGATGAAGAACAGTTCATGCTCAATTTTACTCCTGTGTAGTGCCAGGACTGGCCACTGTTCTCTGCTGCTTACACAGGGATCAGTTTGGAAACCTTGTCAGAAAATGGCTTGCTGTTAGTAAAAAACAAACAAACAAACAAACAAACAAACAAAATAATTTCAAAACAAAATCTGCAAAAATGGATGATTTGTTGGAAATTAGGGATGTGGGACCATGCTCTGTATGCATGTGGAAGGTGTTTGCACTTCATAAATTAACCACAGTATATCATCCCAAATCTAGAGAGACTGGGGCCTCAGAAAGATTAAGGAGCTACCAGTTGCAAAAAAGTAGATGGCAAAAAATGCAGGATCCCATAAATATTCCTGTAGAAAGGAAAACTGCTGCAGGAGGTGAACCTCTATTAGGTAATGGTGAAACCATTTGAGAGAATGACCTTAAAAATGCAAAACTGCAAGCAAAGCTTCTCATCTTCTTACGTTCACAAGCCAACTAACACTAAGACATAAGAATGTGATATCAACGAGTGATATGAGGCCCTAGGTTCCATTTACTCCTCTGTTCACAGAGCTACCTGTTAAATTTCCTTTACATTATAGTTATTGTTAGGAATAACATATCAAAATTAATCACTGACTCCTAATTAGACGGTCTGATTTTCCTTATAATGCAGTACTTCAAGTAAAAATGCATTTCTTTAATTTTTGGAAGATTTGATTGCAGCAACTGCTTCCTATACAGCATCACTTGTGTCACCTTGAGAATCCTGTTGCCTTTTGGTGTAAAGGAAGCTCATTATTGATGGTGTTTCATATTTCTGAACATCAGCTAGGATGTGTGGATACACCCTAATCTCTTGTACTTGTTGTGCTTTTCCACACA
Organism: Cettia cetti; assembly: GCA_013401135.1. Classification (NCBI taxonomy): domain Eukaryota; kingdom Metazoa; phylum Chordata; class Aves; order Passeriformes; family Sylviidae; genus Cettia; species Cettia cetti. Next base: position 22,962 of record VZUI01042972.1, read on the forward strand.
CTGCTGTTTTGAATTGCTCGGCATAGTATAGCTAGTTACCTGACTACCACCAACACTCTCTTTGCTTCTCCTGGTTCAATGCTCCTGTTATGGTTTAATCCAAGCCAGCAGCTAAGTGCCACACAGCCACTCAATCACTGCCTGTCCCCCACCTTGCAGTGCAGGGGAGAAATGGAAAAGAAGAAAAGGAAAAGCTGGTGGTTCAAGAGCAGTTTAATAAGTGAAACAAAATCAAAATTAATAATCATATTTATAATACTGACAATAATAATAATTTTAATTAAAAGGGGTGGCAGGAACCCAAAACAAACAAGCAATGCACACTACAAATGCTAACCACCCAATGACTGATGCCCAGCCCACACCCGAGCAGCAATTAGCATCTCCTGGCCGCCTCCTCTTAGTTTATATACTGGGAATGATGTTCTATGGTATGGAATATGCCTTTGGCTAACTCAGATCAGCTGTCCTGGCCATGCTCCCCCCCAGTTTCTTGTGTACCTGCACACTGGCAACGCACGGGAAACTGAAAAGTCTTGGCTTAGGGTAAGCACAACTTAGCAACAACAAAAACACCAATGTATTATCAACACTCATCTCATACTACATTCAAAATGCAGCACTGTACCAGCTACTAAAAAGAAAATTAACTATCCCAGCCAAAACCAGGGCAGATGTCTTAGAGAAATCTCCCACAGTCTTGTTTAGTGACTTTTTTAGCTTACTTTTTAGTTATTTTTTTGTGAGCCCGTTTTCTGTTAAGAGTGTTTGGACATGACAGAATTACCCTAAAAGGGTATTCAGAAGAGCAGCATCATCATCAATATTCCTTGTGAAATTTGGATGAGTTTCTTAGAAATAGTCACCTAGCACACATATTTTGAGAACAGGGATTTTCTTTTACAGAAATTTCCCATAATTGTCACCTCTTTATTTCCAATAATATCACTAGGGTACATTTCCAAGCATTGTTTTATAAACATTTTTCCAGTAGTAATTTTATAGAAGTGTCTCATGCACACACTGTGTTCTGTTTGTGGGAAATAATGAGGATGCAATGATATATGCAAGTGTCTTATGCCTTAAAAAACCACCATAAACATAACAAGTTAAATATTTCAAGAAGCATGGTATCCTGTCTCCATGTCTGTAGCATTTCCAATCCTCATCCTATCCAAATCCTATATTTGAAAAGGTGTATATTTGGGAAAGGTCTTTGCTTCAGACCTTAATCATCAGGAAGTCTTTCAGGTTAACCAACTTGTTTGGTTGAAGTGCTTGTCCCTGGGACACAAGGACAGAAAGAGAAACTTGCAAAGAAAGAGATCAAAAAAGAGAAAAGAGCCAAAGAGTCACAAAAGTCATGGTTGATGTTGACATTTTGAATGACACCTTCTTTGTTGTTTGTTTTTTCTATTTTTGCATTCCTCTGAAACTCAAATGAATGCAGTTTGCAAGAAAAATAATTTAAAACTGAGTACTTAATGGTCTTGAAAAGGAAACTTCAGATTGTGTAACCCACTAATACCAACAGACCTTTTAAAATCAACAGTGAATGCTCCAGGACTGAAGGAAGTACTTAAGATAGCCTTGACTACTGAATATTTAAATCTGAATGATTAGGAGTCTATAATGCATTTGCTAGAGAATGCTCCTCTTTCACCTAAAAGAACAAATTTCAAAATTTATTTGTGGACTGTCCATGCAGTGAGATGTAGCATACATAGATACTTGCTCAGGAGAACAAAAGTATGGGAATAAAGTTGTGGTACCGATTTTACTTTTTTAACTCAAATGGATAAATAAGTTACATGCTTGAACTTTACTCCCATGGCTTCGGGATCTTTTGTTTATTTAAGGTGTCCAATTGTGCATCAACAGAATTACTATTCAACTAGTTTGCTTACTTACAGTTAATGTATGAGAAAGGGCTGTCAAATGTTCACCAGAATGATGAACAAAAAACTGATTTTTTTCTAAGTAAATTTTTCTGAATTTCTATATTTTGTTTCTGTTGTTTCCCTCCTTTTTCACTACCTGCTATCCAAACTATCTTGGTTCACATCTTCTAGTTGCTGTTATTTTGATATGTGTTTGCTTTAGGTGTACCATGTTGGTACTTCAGTTAGGCAGTTTGGCTCCCTACTGAAGGAGAGAGACAGGCTGTTCAGAAAGAAACTATTGCTTTGATATGCTATCTGGAGGCCCGTGTCTCTTTGCATTTTCTACAGAGGAAGCCTCTGGAAATAAGCCTGATAACTCTGCCACTTCAAAATACTCTGAAAAATATTGCTTGCCGCTGCCCCAGTGACCTAACTAGCTTTTTGATTATTTTGATCTATTTTTCCATTCATAATCGAGAGTGTCTATCAGCAGTTCTGACATCTCCCTTATTATCTGCCTCCCATTGTTCTTTGTAATTGCTACTGCTAAATCCCCTGTGCTACTTCAGTCCTTTCATCTCCACCCCCATCTCTTCACATTAAGAAACTTTCTCCTCCCTCTCACACCTCTGCAAGAATCCCCTTCTTTTTGGACCCACAGTCCCATGAGGCATTTTCCCCAAAATTACTGTTTCCTATCCACTTCACTCTTCCAATTTTAATGTCTCTAGGAACCAACTGCCTTTATTCTCTTTTAAACCCCTTTTTGATCATCTTCAGTTCTTCTTCACTCTCTGCCAAGGCTGCCCATGCTGAGATCACAGACACTTACATTGCTTGGAAATGTTTGAAGGCAGTTATGCAGATTTACACCAGCTCTATGCTTTTAATTGCTTTGTTTGTCAGACATGCTTAAAGCAACATCCGTCACCAAAAGTAGATAAGGAAGGAGGTTTTTCCTTCAGGTCCAACCATCTGCATCTGTTGACTTTGGCTTGGTTTGTTTCTTCTGTTTTCCTCTATAATGTGAGATTTGTTGCACCTATCTCTGAAGGCATTTGGACATTTCAAATAGCAAATTCCTATTTTTTCTGGAGAGTGGAAACATTGCCAGCATCCTTGGTCCCTCCCAGCCTGCTGCTGGGACACACCGTAGGTTTTCTGGACTCTTTTGCTGCAGTCTTATGGCTGTTGCAGGATGCTAAGGCGCAGTGGCTGATCTGCATAGGGAACAGTGGATGTGTGTCATGTGGATGTTCATGACCAAACTCCATGTCAGGGGGACTTTATTAATCCAGGCACACTAAGATTTAAAATTCATGTCTGTTGCTTTAGTGTATTGCTATCCAGTGTTAACATGTGTTCAAATAGACTGAGTGGGGCTTGATGAAAATGTGGATTTGGGGCTAAGGCAATGTGGAAGAAATAATAACTTTAACATGCTTTTTTAAATAGGAAAAAAAATGTATTGATCCAGCATCATAAAGTTTCCACAGGTTCTGCACAGCCAGTTTAATACTATGTGATAGAGTTTGCAGTTTGCAAACTTGGTGAATGATGTGATGCACAAGGAAGCACAGCAGTAAATGGTAGTCAAGAAGAAGCATTTTGGCTGCAGCCGGACTTAAGGAACTCCATCTCTTGGTACAGCAGTGCTCTGTATCTGTACAGTACCATTAGCTGATCATCATTTTAAAGGGCTCATTTCATCTCACATCAAAGGAGGTGCTGCTGAGCACCCATCCTGCAAATGATCTTCTACTGGCTATGAACACCAGGTGAAATATAGCCCTCTGTGAAGCCAGTAGCTATAGCCAGAGAGGAGAACTCCTGTGGCTCCCCTGTGGTAAGTGCTTGCCCAGTTCAAGCAACCAGGACTTCATCTGCTTCAGAGTCTTTTGGGTTTTCTCTCTTACTTGGAGTTTGAGGCTCATTTCCTTTTCCTTTATTATGCAAGTGTCAGTCTCCACCTAGATATCTTTTATACAGGAATCTATTATTTCAGTATGTTTGTTTTATCAGTTCTTTCAATGGCTCCTATTTGATCTGAACATAAATTAGACCGACAAATCAGTATTAAAAGCAGCAGCAGTGTCCAAAAACTTACTTAAATTTATGGTAAGAAGGGAGACAGCCCTATTTTTTTTCTTAGTGTTAGCAACATCTCTACAGTTACAGCATCAATAAAATTTTTGGTGGTTTTTGGGTTGGTTGATATGGTTTGATTTTTTGGTGTTTTATTGGGGTTTTTTTCTGCTTTATATAGACAAATATTGGAAATTTCTCATTAATATCTATAATTTAGCAGCTGGTACCAGCAGCTTATGACACACTGGAAAACGCCAAGACGGGCTACTTTGTCTCTTGATGTTGTATAAGTTCTTCCACTTTTTTAAGGTACCCACAAATATTTCACTCAACAGTACACATCAAAATTATACTGCTTCCTAGCAGTCTCAGCTTAAGGGTATGTATGTTTAAATGTTTTTTCCTTACAGTACACTGCAGAGCTGAGATTATTAGACCTTCAGACTTTCAAGTTTTGTACACTATGTCTCTTGGATCTATGAGATCAGGAATGGATAACTGAAGTACTGACTCTCTAGGAACCCGAGAATAAAGTCAGAGCTGCATGATTACTATGACAGTTCAAGCTTCAAATAAGAAAAAAAAAAAAGGCATCAAATTAATTAGCCAAAACATCATCTACATACCAAACTTTTGTTGCATGAATGAGAATGGATGCAGAGATATGAAGACCAGTACCAGTTACTTTGTACATTATCTTCTATTCCATGCCAGGGACATACCATTCCTTCCAGTGAGCCTGGCCTTATTTTCCTTTGAATGGCATGCTGTAAACAGACTGTTAGTAGTCCCAGACACATGACAGACAGCCTGAAATCCAGATGGTTTCTGTCAAACCCAAATGCCCCTCATTTTAATGGTGAGTGTGAAATGCAGGAGAGCATTCACATCTCTTTTGGGGAACAAGACTCCATCCTGCCTTTTAGTTTTTCTTTCCATACGCCATGAGTCCTCTATGAATCCTCCTCCTGCTGCCTCTATTACTGTTGCTTTCAATAAGGCTGTAGCCAGTTCTGCTGCTGCTTCTGAGGCAGAGAAGTGGATGAGGGACAGCAGCAGTAGCCACCACTGCAAACCTCTCCTGCCCTGGGGCTCTCTGTATACATTGGTCTGTGCCAAAATCAGACCCCTTTTCTTTCTAACACAAATCAATCCTAAAACTTGCTTCTCCACCCCAAAAAAACCTCCACAAAACCAAAATCAACAATAAAAAAATACCAACGAACAACAAACAGAAAACCAAAGCCTAAAAATACCCCCAGGTGTGGGTTCCTACTGGGCAGAAAAATGGCATGAATCAAAATTGTGCCAGGGATGGTGTTGATGATTTCTTGGTGTTGATGGTCCCTCTGCTCTGGCACTGTTCAGTTTACTTCAAGAGATGGAGCTAGTGCAGCCCACCTATTTCAGCTCTGAAGCAGTATCTTGGGTTATGGAACCAAAAAAATGTGTATTCTATTTCATCTGTTGAAAGCAATTCGGGAAATGTGTTGGTTTGTCGATTTTTTTAATCTCTTGTAACTGCGGGGGGAGGGGGGTGGATGCTTTCTGATAATGGCCCAGCTGTTAAAACCAGGTGGGGCAGTG
>VZUI01042973.1:0-26823 GCA_013401135.1 Cettia cetti
GAAGGAAAAAAAAAAAAAAAAAAAAAAAAGCCACAACCAAAAAGCCAAAGGCAGAGGAAAGTAACTGTTGTATATTTGAATAGTTTGATACTTGTGAATTTACCTAATCAAAACTTGGCTTTGTGTGAATTGATACCAAAACTAAAAGTAAACTGTCTCTATGAAAGTAATTTCAAATTTTTAAAAATTTTTTTGCACATCAGTGTCTCCCTTTGTCCAGCAGGATCTAAGTTCTGCTGAGAGAAGTTTAGTGTGGTGGAGTAAGTGTTTCAGTAGGACTGGATCATGTTTTGAAGTGCCTCCAAATGCACAATACAATTACTCCAGTTTGTTCTGGTTTATGAGGAGAGGAGTAAAGCATCTGGTTCAGCATAAATTTCTGTTTATTATGCAATATAGTGCTCTGAAATACTTGCAAGAAAATAAGTTTCCAAAAGTTTTATGGTTAATCACAGGAATTTTCAGTGCATGTTTTTATTATGCTTTGTACTTAGATGCCTCAGGCTTATGGCATGTAAACAAAGAAAATACCTCGTGCCTGATTACAGCTGGGTCACCGAGTGAGCTCCCTTTATAGAACTTAACATTTCTTCTTTAGCAAGGCACCATGTCTTCCAGTTAGTTTCCTTTTGAGAGAGAATCAGTGGAGGGTGGGTGTCAAGAGGATGGCCAAAATAATTAAGTTTGGTCTGAATCTGTTGCATAAGAATTAAGTACTTATGAGAACCAGTCACTTTTTGGTGTAATTACTGATTATTATTCCATGACTTTTATATAGATTTTATGTGGTTAATTTTGATTAAAAAAAAAAAAAAATAAAAACCACTAGGTTGTATTTTAGGGAGCAAAAGTTAATTCAGTCTGCTGACTGATTTTGTAAAAAAACCCCAAAAAAACAAAAAAGCAAAAATCTGCTGTAAGTTAAGGACTTGAAGAATAAAACTGATTGTAGGTTAAAAGGTAAACTGAGGTTAGTTGGCTGTACTTCTCTCTGAAGTTTTGCAGACTTTGATTTCAGTAGATTTAGATGTTTTGTTGTCCACAGATCTTGCAGACTCAGGTAGGCATCATGAGGCATCTTGTGTTTGGCTCCTGTTATAAAGGTTATGACTTTACACTTAGAATTTTAATTGTTTAATGAAGTTAAAAAATTTGCTAGTCTCCAGATAAAATTACTTTGGATGCAAACCACAGACCTTTGCTTCTGAAATAAACTGAATCTTGCATTTAACTGTTAGAGCATTGAATCAGTAGCTAATGTGGAACAGGACTGAAGCTTTCATAGTGAAATCCAGTGCTAATCTGCTGGTAATTCAGGAAGAAATTCTGTCACATTGGGAGAAGAGCAGATAAATTGGAATTTTGGGGAGTTTCCTAGCCTTCAGATGGGCCCGGAAGTTCTTTATATTGACATGTGTCAGAGATCTGTGGTCTAATGGGGAAAGTTTTTCTCTCTTTCAGATTCTCTGGGTGTCCTGTTGTTGCTGTTGCAGCAAAGCCTGGTGGACCAGAAGCCTCAGAGTCTGAGAATCCACTGGGTGTTTCTGAATTAATTGAGGTACTTGCTGAAGAACGTAATAATAACGTGAAAGCATCCGTTCTCAGATGTTCAAAACCCTTAGTTACATGGCATGATGTTTATACTGTGAGGGGCAGGACACCTAAAATAACTGAAAGCGGTTTGTAGCCTGCAATAGACTTGTTACTCTTTCTGTAATTAACTTAGGGAAAGGAGTATCTTTTCCCCAGAGGGATGCCACTGTTAACTCAGACAGCAGAAACGTGTCCCAAAACAAAGGCATTTGAAGACTTGTCACATTCTGACTTGGATGCTTCCAGATTTAAAGTACTTTAAATTGCTGAAGTTAAGATGCAGCATCAGTCATCAAAAAATCTAGGGATGCCTGGCTTGTATAAAGGCAGGTATTCCACAGGGCTGCTGAGCACTGAATGCTGTATCACCTCCCAGGCTGAGTCAGGATGGGCATGGGGATGGGATGTAGTAAGGCCTTGGATTAGACTTGGCCAGGACCAGTCTGCCCCCAGCAGTTTCTAGAGATGAAATATGCAAGCGATTACTTCTGCCTTTATCTGGTTCCTGTTAGATTTATTGGGATGTTCTCCAGGGTTAAAACCTTTAAAGGAAACACTCATTGCAGCTGTTCTGTCAACTGAAACCTAACATTGAATGAGCTGACAAATGCTATGTGAGCCCTGCCATTGGACTTTGAGCTATTACACCTTCTGTCCTTCCTAAGAGACTCTGTATTGTTCTGCCGTTACAACCTGGGCTTGGGCTGCAGTTTTTGACCTTAAAAACAGATGTTAAAGGTAATACCAATTGTATATGCAGGTGATCTGATGGAGACAGATATCAAAAGTGATTTGAGACAGGAGTGAATCAGTTCCTTTGAAGCAAGTCACGTTGAGTTACATGACTTCCTTTCTATAATGAGAATCTTTGTCTGATGATATATTTTAAGAAGCGTAGTATTTGTAAACAAAAGAAAAATGCTAAATTCAGAGAATTTCTCTAGAAAACGGTACTTTTGTAATTTTTCTTAATGGAGTGATCCTTCATGAAGCACTAACAAAAAACTGAAGGGGAAGTTGAATTTGAAAACTTAATCCAGCATTAGTTTTCTTGGGAGAAAGTCAGAGATAGGCTTTATGGGGCACTAATATCTGTACATAAGTTCATTTTCACAAAATCCAAAAAAGCTGAAGTAGCAAAATGCACTGTAAAATTGTACTTTGGAGAGAAGGAGGAAAAAGGGGGAGATGATGCATGTAGGGTTTTTTTCTCTTGCTTTGCTGCAGTGTTTATATTGAGTTTGGCAGCAACTTTATTTCCAGTGAGGTTTTGCTAACCAAGCTAAATGTGCAGCACCAAATCTTTCTAAGGCAGAAAATCGAACTGTTCTGCTGCTAAATGTGTGGCTTCTCTATGGCACACACAGTTAAATTGACATTGGTGAGTTCTAAGCTCATTGGGAGATGCCTGAAGTCAGTAAAACTGCAAGCTTGTTCAATCAATCATCCACTTGCCTGCCTTCTGCTGTGTTGCTATCATGACTTTTCACCCAGGCATGGTGCTGCTTTTATCTTCATTTTCAGGTCTTGAAGTCTCAGGCTTACCTGCCCTCAAGAGACCCCTCAGGACACTTCCTTATGGCAGTCGACCACTGTTTCTCTATCAAGGGTCAAGGCACAGTGATGACAGGGACTATTCTTTCTGGCTCTGTTAGCCTTGGCGACAATGTGGAGATTCCTGCCCTGAAGGTGAGTCTCTCATTTTCATTCCCCCTGGTTTTCCTGGTAGAAAGAGACACTCAACAAAGAAGAGAGTGTTCTTATCCAATCTGAAATGATTCAATTATTTTCAATTTTTATTTTTGTACTCTATTATAACCCAGCTTATAACAGAGGCATAGTGATTTTTAAAAAAAGCAGTCAGTAAATTACCCTCTCAATAATTTAGTTGGGTGAAGAGAAGACTGATATAGATTAGCATGCTAGGCTTTCAAATTCAGAGAAGCAAAGTGGGCATGTTTCCAAGATGGGGTGCACCCAAGGACTAAATAGGGTTTGAGGGAGGTTACTTTCATTTGAGATACACTGCAGTAAGAAGGTTTGCAAAAGAATCCATGTAGGTAGGCTTCCAGAAATGTCTGAAAGCATAGGAAATTACAAGAAGAGGGCATTGAAATGCTTGATACACATTCTCTTTGTTTCCCGAGGCTTTAATTTGTGTCAGTATGTCCTGAGAGAACTGCTGGGATGCAGTAGGTGGCTTGCTGTCATTGGGCCCTGCAGAGAGCCTGTAGAAGGTCAAAGAGACCTTCCAATGGCCTTTGAACTGTTCAACTGTTACTATTTAATTTCCTTAAAATATATTCATCCTTTAAAAGAAAACAAAATGACTTTATGATTGGAACATGTGACATCCATTTCACAGGTGCTGATTATCACTGTTTTGATTTTTCCCTTGGTATTAATTGCCCAAATTAATTAAGATTGAAGGAATATTTTGCAACTACCACTTAAAAGTGGATCCAGCTGATTACATTATGTGGGCAGGCAAGTTTTCGCCTAACAAGCCTGGATGAGACTCTTTGCATGCTGTCAGTATTATCTTCAAGTCATTTTATTGTAAGATCCTTACTATTTCATTGAGTGAATGTGCTGTTTTCTCATTTTTGACTGTACTGTTTGGACAAGTGAAGGACTGTGAGGCATTCTGATTTCATCTGAAGTATTTGGCTGATAGACAATTCATTTCTGGCCAGGCTCCTCAGTGATACCTGTGGCCATCTAGTTTATATCCTGTTGTCCTTTGCATAGAAGTGATTTGTATGATATGTGCTCTGACATTTCTTCTTCCCCAGTCGAGTTACTCACTGCCCATATTCTTATTTACAGCATGCAGCCTATTTTGGGAGGTGTACTTTCAATTCCTGCATGGAATATGCTTGCTGGGATTGAAGCTCTACCTTCAACCTCTCCTGGTTTCCCCTTAGCAGTCTTCTTTCCTTTGCTGTTATATCCTGTTCTCTGTCCTGGGCCTGCCTGTGCTTGGGGTCCAAAGAGGGGCAAGTAGTTAGGAGTACAAGGAATGGGAGATGGCTCCTGCCCAAACAGTGCCTTGCATAGCAAGTTCTGCTTTCTTTTTGGCATAGCATTTGCCAAACTTCCTGTCATTTTGTCCTCCAGGAGATGGGGGAGACAGGGCAGAGTAATTACTTCTTGCAAAGAAAGAATGTGTCACTAGATTATATCTGGAAATTACTATTCTGCTTTTCATCTGTAGTCCAAGAGTGTTTTGAAGAAATACGTTTAGGAATAAGTCTGCTTTTTGAGAATGCATATGAAGGAGGAAATGACAAAAATATAGTGGATAACTTGTAAATTGGTCTTTAAAAGGTCAGTGGAAAAGCCTTTAAGTGTGACTTTTTTAGTGGGTTTTCTTCCCAGGTGACTGGGAGAGTAGTCACTGAAGTGACAGACAACTTAGCAGATAAATAGGCCAATTGCAAAGAAAAGCCAGATCACTTGGCTCTTATGGCATTAACAACTTTGCTCAGTTTTAGTTATTTTTCCAGTTGCTGTTAATGAATTAAACCTTCCACTGCTGTGTGTGACATAGAAGATGTGTCCACGCCTCTGAATGGTAATAGCAGTGGGCAGAGTTCTGTGTTTTGGCACTAGCAGCTTGTGGATATTTACCTTCCTGTTGCCCAGGTACTGAAACCAAGGCACAGTAAAAAGAAGCAGTGTTTGTAAGTTTGAGCTGTGTATTGTACTTACCCCTGCCAGCATCACGCTGGGTTAGGATACCTATAAAAGCTCAAACCTTTCTCAGGCCTACAAGGTAATAGAGGAAGCACATTTCACAACACATTGTGGTTTATTGCTCTGTCTGACCTTTTTTTGCCCTGACTCAGTGGTAAGTGAGATTGACAGCTGGTACATTTGGGGATGTTACAAACTAGCTGTTTTTTTAAAATTTGAAGAACCCTCTCACCAAATGAAGTGGCATCACCTTCCAGTTCTGCTAATGGACTTTGACATCTTTGACCGCTTGAACCTGCACAAAGGAGGGACACAGCAGTTAAAAATAAACAGTGCCATTCTCAAATGCCCATGCTTGCTCTGATTGAGGCGCCAGCAGTGCATGGATTCCTTTATGCTTTGCCTATGTAAATTGCCATCTGGGGTTGATTATCCATATAGCGAAAAGAAAAATTAAATATATGTGTTTGGCAAAAAACTTTGACACAGCAAACAGTTCACTATCCAATTGAGATAGTACTATTTGCTCCTTAGCACTTGAAATCCACCTTGAAGAGCATGAACCTAGGATTTCTGCAGCAAAAACAATGTTGGCAGAATTCTGAATGTCATTTAAGATTATTTCAGTGGCCTTTCAATCTCTATAGCCTTTGAGTTTATAAACTGCAACAACTTGTGACACTTGTATTTCTGCTTAAATTAAATGGAGTTTGAATAAGGATTTTTTGCAATTCAGTTTCATTTTGTATTACTGAGAGGCTTTTATTTTATTGATATCAAAATAGATATTGTTTTGAGATTTTAGTTTAAATGAGGATGAATATCTAACTCCAGTACTGCTGGGTCTTTTTTTAGCACACTTTAACTGTAAAAGGAAAGTGTTTTCTTTTCAGTGGGGGAAAGGTATCTTTTCCCTTCCTTATCCAGATGAGAAAGATCAAAGAAAAGGTCAAGTCTGAATTGGGTGAGGAGACAGAGAGAGATATACACAGCTCATGGATCTGGTTATCCTGAAAGTGTCCACTTGGCATTGTCTTCCCTGTGATCGGGGCTCTGGGTATGCAAGACACAGAGCACGGATGTGGAGCTCTATTTCAGGAACTGTAAGAAGTAGAAACTTTTCTCTTTGTCTTATAGTCAGGAATATCTGACAAATGCTGGAGCAGATTGATGCAAGCTGAGTGGCTGATGAAGGTTAATAACTGACTTGGAGCCTCTGTAAAGTCGAGTGCAGTGCTGCCATTTGTACTGTGTGTGAGTCAGAAGTTGTGAGTGTCTTGAATGCTGAGTAGCTGTGTTCCTGCTGAGTGGTTACATTCATGTTTTTCTCTGGATCATGTAAGGGGAGGGGGATTCTTGCTCTCTGCTGGGTCTAAATAACATATCTGGTGTTGTATGGTAAAAAATTGTTTCTTGTGTAATAAATCTCATTGAAAGGAAAGATAAATATTCTTGGCCAGCTCCAACCTTGACCATCCTGGAGGTTGGTAGTAGCCAATTACCATTATTTGTGTGGAGCATCTCAGTCTCAAAAGTTGTAAGCATATCTATGAAATGCTCCCCTCAAGTAGGGGAATTGGAGAGTAGTCGTACGGATTGTTTCAGTACTCTGATGAACTTTCTAAAGATCATGTGGGACTTAGATATGAAAAATGTGAGGAACTTGCTCTGTTTATCTAGTCAAGTCTCCTTGTAAATGAGAGTGTTGGTTTAAACCAGTAGTGATTCTGTCTTGGCAAGACTGTCAAATTATACTGACTTTGTGAACTTCAAAGAGGCATAGTTTTGTGTGGTACTGAGAAGCTTCATGGCTTCATATACTTTCACCATATGAAAAGAGATGTTTTATTCTTAGCCTTTTTTGTTGGCTAGATAACCTTGGTCTGTGTTTTAGCAAGTGTTCTGTAGCTTTTATGGCTAATACAACAAAAAAATTCTCAACTGTCTGATAGAATAACTCAAGTAGTATTTGCAAGACTATTTCCTTCAAACCATTGTAGCTATTAAATTCTAATAGAGAGATCTACTTTTGTCCACGTAAGTACTTCAGTCTATTGAATGTCCCCAGACCTCTGGTAAGTGAGCTTTAGTATGTATATACATGTAGAAAGAACTAATTTTAGTTTATTTAAGGACTCTTGCACAATCAGAGTTGCACACTTAAGCCTTGTCAGAGGACATCAGAATCTCAGAAAACAAGCTTGGATCAAACCCCACTAAATTGGATCATGAAGACATTTGTATGTGGACTTTCATGGTCCACAATCTTAAATGAGTTTTTGCTTTTACCATTGCGAGCACTTTGGGTCTCCTAATATACCCTTTCCAAATTGCAGCCAATGTTGACTGTTTTAAGCACTGTGAATAGGGAGAACCCTTGCAGTATATTCTGTGAGTATATCTGAATACTGTTTCTACATCTCTTTCTTTGTGTGCTGCTTGGGTATTTCTTGCTCAATACTGATACAAACAGCTTTTCAAATGCAACAGGTCCTCTGCTGGGAAGGGAGTTTTGCTTGTCTTGAACATTTTCATTTCATTAGAAGGCTGTGAAGAAGGGCAGTTCAGAGAATTGGGTTGAGGGAGAATCACCTAAAGGTAGCTGGTAAAATTGTGAAAAGGCAGTTTACAGTGCGTATTAAAAGATGAAGTGCAAAAATGCAAGAATCTTGAATCCTAAAGCAATAAATTAAATGTATAAACATAATGTTATATATGCAGTTTAGTTCAGTACAAGAATTAAACTTTTATTATTTGTCTCCTGCTTCTAAAGCATGGGTTATGATTTTTTTTTGGAGATTTTCTTCTTTCCTAGAAGACATCCTACTGGTTTTGCATCTGCTGTGGCATTACTTAAAAGCAGAATATGCAGGATTTGGCTTATATTGGAAAGTACTCTGCTTTGAGCATTTAGGATATTATCAGTTGTTTTGGAAGAACTAAACTGCTCTGTACAGTTCTTTGTGGTTAAGTAAAGGATGAAAGATCTGATCCTGGCCTGTGGAATGAAATGTAGATCTGGCAATAAAACCTTCTCAAATTTTTTTGGCTCGATCTCTTATTAAGAGAATAAGAATAATAGATGCTGAGCTCTTTCTGAAGATCAGTTCCCTCATTTTCAAGTATGGTTTTGTAACATTTTACTGTCTGGTTTTCTTTGGTTTTGTTCTTTTTATTTCGGTTTTAGTTCACATTTTAAAAAAACCCGAACCAACACCAAGCCCTCAAAACAAACAAACAAATCCCAAAAAACCCTGAAGACTGCAAGGCACAATATCCATTTAAAGTTTGTATTAAAAAACCATACAAAATTATAGTTAACTTTAGACCTTTAAACTTACAAAATACCCCTCAGGAATAAAAATGTTCAGCAAGAGATTTGTATGTTGCTATTCCTTCACTACCTATTACTGAAGTACAATGTTTAGTTCAAATCACTTACAATTTTTTATTGAGTATCATGTAGGTACAGTAAAGTGAGACAGCAAGTGCATTAAGGTTTTATTCAGGACCAGGGGTAATATATAATAGAAATGGGTCTTGATATATGTCGTGGGATTTTTAATTTTTTTCTGCATGTTCCAAGCAGAAGGGAAGGAAGCCAGGGCAGAACAGCCAGTGCTAATCCAAACCATACATTGTATTTTTAGAGCTTGTGTGTCTAATGTGGTCTTTATAGGCAGAAAAGTGGCCTAGTCAGTGCTGGCCAATTAACTCTTCAAATACTGAAGTTAATCTGTAGCTTTTCTTGGAGGTCTAGGTGTGTCCTGTGGTCCCTGCCGGATAGAGACAGTTGGGGTACAAGATCAGGTAATTTTTCTCATCCGTTAGAAGGTGACGCATATGAGTTTCTTCCTATAGTGAATCTGAAAAGGAAGAGATTTGTAACTTGCGTGTTGCCTCTGTCTGTTTAAATCATCTTGAAATGACTGTTGGGATCAAGGCTCCACCTGGACATGCAGCATTGGTGGTAACAATATTGCTCTCCAAGGTAGACTTAACTTCTGCGGCATTTCCATGGCACTGCTTGCCTGTGCAGGGTTATCTCTAATGCTGACTGGTAGTGGTTAATGCATGAGATGAATTTGGAGTGTGTATTTTGTACCATTGCCATGCAGATAATTTTGCCTTAATAGTTAGCTAGTGCAGAGAGCTGTTTACTGCCTGGTAACAGCTCTCTGGTATAGAACCAGAACTGGTATACTCTTCAGTGGGGTTTAAAACAAAAAGATAATGCCAGGTGATCTTGATTCTAAGTAGCAGAAAATACTGTGTAATATGAATATCATACTTTTATTTGATATGATAACTGATTTTCTTATATAAGTCATGATACATTTTTTTCTGTCAAGATTCCAGTAAACATTTTGTCCCATGAGAACTGTAAGAAAAGCTAGAGAAAGTTGTGACAATTACAGGGTGGGAAAGAAACTGAGCTAAAGAAAAAGGAGCCAGTGTACTAACAGGAAAATGATACAGGCAGAGTTGTTTTGAGGTTGGTCTTGGCACTGAAGTGTGATAGTTTGACTAGTGACTGCATGTGCTGCCCCATGTATGTAGGCATTCTCCCCACTAATTTGCCACATTAGTGTCCTCTCTGAACTGCTGGAGACTGGTGGCAGTTGTGATGTCCATGTGTAGTCTTTTGTGCTTAGTCTTCTGTAGCTTTTTTGGAATTACCAGCATACTGGGTTGCAGGATCTGTCGGTAAAGTCTCCAAATCCCAGTGCACAAGTATGCCACAAATGGAGAAATTGATTATATTCTTGTACGCTACATGAGTGAGCAGTTTGGCTCTGGTATAACAACACATGAGGATAAACAAATATGCAGGTTTGTTACTCGAAAATGAGGTTGAAAAGAAAACTAGACATCTAATCAGCTATTAAGATTACTCCTGACATCTAGATTTTTCTATATTGTCTCAACTTCCTTTATCTGCTCACTCTTCTTTTTCTCCTCCCTGTCCTTTTTTGTCTATTTGTAGCTTCTTTTCCAGACTCAGAGTTTGCTCTTTGGAGTGATTGGTCCTTTCTACTTACACCATAGACTGAAGAAACTTTTTTCTTGCATTTTGTTCTCTGCTGTTGCAATTTTGAACTGTGACTGGGATGCAGCTGAACAAAAAGGCACATGTTATCCTGGGGCTTAGTAGGTAACACCTTTCCTTTTGAAACCATTGCAGCTCCAGGGATCAGGTGTTGTGTTCTTGGCTTTGTGTATCCTGAGGTTCAAGACCAATTTGAAACTAAGTTAATGGACATTGCTGTAGTAATCACAAGTTTCATCTAAGTACATTTTTGTTTAACTTTATGGTAACTCCTTAAAGCAAAGGATGGCTGGATTGTATTTGCATAACTTGTTTGCTTGAGCATTGCTGCTGCCAGGTCATTAACTTTATTTCTTTTAATTTATCAGGTAGAGTTGTTCTCAATGCAGTTTAATTGAAAGCAGACCCAAATGCACATACACAAACCATTTGAGCAGGAAAATCTTAGTGGGATGCTTGAATAGTAATTGGGAAGGTAACCTCCTCTATGGTACACACAGCCTTCACATGGCATTGCTGCTGGGAATGTAATGGTATTAGAAGGCTTAGTTAGGGCAGAGAGGAACTCGCATGTTTTAAATATTCAAATTCAAGTGCTAGAGGCCTTGGCAAAATTTCAGTAACCAGAATGAAGGAAGGGAGTGCTACTCTTCTTCCTTGGTCATCCATACACAGTATAGTTCCTCATTTGATGAGACTTTTAGAAGCAGAACAGCTCAGCAACTGCCACATTAACTAAGCTATGGTCTGTACATTCAATTCTAGCCACTGGCAAAGAAAGGATCTGAATATTGAAAACATTGCTTAACTAATGCTGCTGAAAATAAATATGACCCAGAGACAGAAGAAAATGGATTAGTGCATAAGTGCCCAGAAATCTGTATTTACTTTATTACCAGACTACTTTCTTGAGGTATTGCTACAACACCATAGAAAGTGTTTTGGATTTCATGCCTTGTACTGTACTGAGAGGGCTTCACTTAGAGAACTCTCTGCATTTTATTCTTTGATGCTGCCATGAAAATTACATGAGAGTTTACTTTGCTCTTTAAATGTTTATTCAGCTCATCACCTGAATCTCTAGTTGTGTGCCTGTGACCATAACATGTATTGTTGAAACTAAATGTGAGATGCAACTTTTCACTAAGATATTCCCATCACTTCATGTTACAATAACTGGTGCAGCTTGAATTGGAAAAGTTAATACTAGAGAGAGCCAATATTTTCAGTATCAGCTGGAATGATATAATTAGTTTAGCTGCCCAGATAGTACTGTGATGAACATGATACGAATGCCTAGATACAGATTTCCATTTGCAGTTCTCTGAAATGAAAGCTAGAAACTCCCAGGCTCTTCATGGGAACAAAGATTAGCTTCAAAGCATATGACATAAAATTGGCTTCTCTTGCTTTCTCCTCTAATGAATAAATAATCAAGAATAAACATTTCACACTTTAGAAATAACAAGGAAAGGTCAAATAGCATTTTAGAGTGTCTCTGTAGCTAATGCATTTTAAATACTGAAATTGTAGACTTAAAAACTGTCAAGTCTTTGTGAAAGATTTAGTAGTTGAGCTGTTCTTCTCTAGGCAACCTGTGTTTAAGATATATTCTCTCAATATATGTGTATAGGGTATTTAAGAGGTTCTGCAGAAGAATGGCAGAGGTGGCCTTAATACTTGTGCAGTTTAGGTGCCAGAAATCAGCCAGGACAACAGATTAACTCATGGAAATAAATAACCTCTGTGTATAAATACAGCTGTCAAGGTTTTTTCTTCAACAGAAAGGGATAGAGTATGAAAAGCAAGTCAGAAATTTGTTTGTCATGTAAGTTTTTTGTGGGACTTCAGAATGTCTAGAAGTTTTTCTGCTCTTTCTTGGTATTCCTTTAACTTATTTGCTTTTGTTTTCTTAATTTCAATTACTGTGTTGTAGTTGCTTTTTCTTAATATTAATTATATAATTAATTTCAATAGACTGTTAGGCTAAGCATCCCTAAAGGAGATTTTTGTCTGATGTGCAGTACCTAGTACACAGGACTGAAGAAAGTTGAATGGTGGCTTAAGGAGAAAATATGTACTGTTATGAATCAGTTCATTTTTGAAATATGGATATTATTCATGAAGTATTTTCTTGCCTAGTTGAAGATACCGATCCTGCTTGTGGAGATTAGCTAACAATAATTTGAAGTCTTGAGGGAGTGAGGAATGTGCGGGTATACCACAAACACTCAAAACAAAACCACAGAAAAAACGAGAAGCTTGAAAGTATGTATTTTCACTAAAGGACTGGAATAAATACTCAATACAACTAAAATAAATGCCCACTTTGGCCTTGGGTCAGCACAGAACAACAAGAGTTTGTTTTGTCTAAATGCAAATCTTTGTAAAATAAAGTAAAATACAACAGTAAATCCTACGGTGAACTATTTTGCATTTGGTTTTAGGAGAGAGTTAGAGTCAAGTGTTAATTGAACAAGAAAAATGTTTTGTACAACATGGGTTTCTAGTTCAAATGTTCCTTTTCTGTTGATGACATGATATTCTTGTTTGGGGAAGAGTAGTAGTGTGGTGGAAAGGACCCTTATAGTAATGCTTCTTTCCAGTTTTGTCAAGGGCTGCTGTATTGTTTGGGCTCTAGAGGAGGTTATTAGATATCTTTAACCCCAGGCAGGTCTTCAGTCTCATATGGGTGGAGGTGGAGAAAGTTCTCCAACAGGGAATAGGGATACAGAGTGAGGCCCCAGCTTGTTCTGAGCCCTCTGGTGAGTCTGAGATGTTATGTAAGATTGAAGTTCAACATAATTTATTCTGGTGTGTTAATATTTTTCAGGCATGTATTTCCCTAAATAGTAGGAAAATGGTGGAAAATTCCTGGGTTGCTAGAATTCTCATTGTCTGCTTTTCTTTCTTGCAGAAATCACTAACAGATTAATCAATAGTTTTAAAATACAACTGTGGTAAAACACTTTTTTGTAATATAAAATCTTATTTTCAGGTCTTTCCTTTTACTTTGCTTTGCTTTGTTTTCATCTTCACATTTTCTGCTTACTCATCTTTTCTGTGGAGGTTGTTGAACTTCCATTTTTAAATCTGCTTTCCGGATGTGCGATCTGTGCAGGTAGCACATCCCTGTTTGTCAGAGCTGAGATCGCAGACTCTGGCTGCGCTTTTGGAGAGGTACTTAGAGATTTTGAAGTCTTTGTGGTGGGGGGGAATTTTTTCACAACTTAAGATTTACTGTTGGGAATAGAGAGAATGGGGTTAATAAGAGTAAGGAGAACATGTTTAGAGAATGCAGTTGTGGCTTCAGTAGCCCCTACCCTCTGTAAAGCATGTATATGCTGAAATGATTTGGGGAATTACTAGAAACATAGGTACTTCTTAATTTTAAAGGGATGTTTTTGGCAACAAATTAAGCAATATTTTTGAAAAATGACAGTAATTCTCTAGTAAAAACACACAAATGAGAAAGTGAAGGTAAGGGTTTTATCAATCTGGTTTGTGGGGTTTTGTGGTGTTTGGTTTTCTTTTTGGGTTTTTTGTGGATTTTTGGTTTTTTTTTAAATTTTCAGGAGGATGAGGGCTTTGGGGTTTTTTTTGTTTGTTTTGTTTATTTAAATAAGGGTGGTTCTAATTCTTGTCTGAGGGTTTCATGTGTTCAGTATTGCTAAGATTCTTTGAAGGTGCCTATATGGGGAGAGAGATCTCACAAGAAGTTTGTACATCAGATTTAAATGGAGTAGGGGGAGAAAGAAAAGTTAATGCTCAGGCATAGTTTTGTGGTTATAGTGTGACTCACAAGAAAGACTTCGTCCATCTGACACATACATTACAAGCAGTTGTAAAAACATACTGTTAGATATCCAGAATGAGGAGTGGGCTGAGTTAACGTTATTCTGAATCCATAACGTTCATCTTTTCTGGCACAGTGAGTGTAATGCCGCAAATCAAATGTTGTATTAGTGCTTTTTCTTTTACATTACTTTGTTGTCCCTTCTGATCAGCTCAGAAATGAAGTTTTAATCCTACCTTTCATTTTTTCATGTCATCTAGTGATGCTAACACCAGGGCTTTTTATTTGAGTCAGGATTTAGATACACTTCAACAGAAAACTCATTGATGTGATTTAATTTTTTATATTTATGTGAAATGCTTTCTTGCTGTTTTCCTACATATGAAGAATCAAATTTTCAGGTTAGATTTATGTTTAAGTGTGATTGTATTTTAAGTTTTCATTAATGTCTCCCTCAATCTCAGTTGTGTGGTGATAATTTTCCCCAGTGTATTTGCATAAATGTAGTTTTAAACCTGTTGGAGCCATACTTATATCTGAGCATGGCCATGTAGAAATGAGTGTTGTATCTTCCTAATGTTTTGTAGGCCATTAAAATTAATTGGTACTTATTCTTCAGAATTTGGATTCCTGTGTTTCAGGTTTTTGAAAGTAGTGGATTTCTTAGGTTCAGTCTTGGATCTGAAGGAGACATTATAAACATTAATAGTTTTAAAAGAAAGTTTTTAGAAACTACAGTGTCTGTGGTATGTGCTGTATCTAAGAGGGGTTTTTGTACTTACATTTCAGAAGAGTTGGTTTTTTTTTCTAGAAAGCTATGAAATGAGCCTTTTTTTTTGTGGTAAAGACTGAGCTTTAGGATTTGTTTCAGATTCTGTTTAATCTTAGCTTTAACGAAGTTAAGGTTTCATTCCATGTTGAAATCTCCTTGCCAAGGTAATTTATTCCATCTATTGTTTTTTGCCTGTGTTTGTAAGTCAGCTACTAAGACTCCAATAGGTTGATATAGAAACTAAAAACAGCACGTGAAAAAAAAAAAAAAAATCTTCTCCATATCTAGCAATTGCAACAAGTGGGATTGGGTTTGAGAGGCTAAATGTATCTCCTACAATAATAGTAACAGGAAGGTTTCAGAGTGCACAGAGATGTCACAGCAAGTTTTGAAAGTTAAGTATGTTAGGTTGTTTTTTTTTTGCTTTTTGTGGGGGGAGGTTGTGAATGTGGTTGTTAGATATTTCTAATACAGATACTAAAAGTTTGTCACAAAGGAAAACAAATTCCCAGAGATGCTGATTATCCCAGTTACCACTCAAATAATTTGCAACCACAAGAGCTCAGTGTTAATATAAAGCAGACTGCTGTGAATTTATGATGGATTTAGTTGTTTAATTGTAAAAAATGCCAATGAAGTACCATAAATGTGTTTTATTTTGGAACTAAGATTTCCCCCGTTACATTTAAAGGGCATATTAAATGCATTTCTCATACGCAATTTTTCATGTGGCAATTCTACCTAGATTAAGTTTGTGGTGCTCTGATAATGATCAGAATTCTGCAATAATGAAAAATAAGTCAGAGTTGGAACAGGCAAATATGTGTGCTTTTGAACCTGCAGGGTTACTTTTTTTATCTTTTTTTATTGTTCATAAATAAAACAAGCTTTAGTTTATTTGAAGCAGACATCTCTCTGCAAATGGGAGAAGCTGAAACCAACACAGGCAGGTGTTGAGCAAATGTCTCCAATGTGTCATAAGGATTGTGTTAAAGGTTTTTGATTATTTTTGTTAGTCTGCTCAGAATCTCACATCTCAGGTTTGTACTTAATTGCTGGGTGATTCTGTGGCGTAAACATCCGGATGTCTACCTGTTGTTTAAATCTGATTCCAGCCAGTCTGCCAAGCAAGACTTGTTTACCCCTTGTACATCCAAGGCTCACTCAGGTACCTTCTCCTCAGAACTGTAATATTTTTGCTTCAAGGTAATTTTAACTGACAGATTTACAAGACTATACACTTGGGGTATTTAGTTGCACCTTTTGAACCACAGTTACAAAAATGTAGGTGATTTACATGTTTCAAAAACATGAATGTTTTTAATCTTGTCCATTATTTTTAATATTAAAAGTCAGCAGATGGAGCCAAAGGCTTGTAGAAAAGACTGGAGCTGAATGTATATTAAATCACAAAGCCCACTAAGTTTAACTAATAATGTTTCTACTTAAATTTATAATAGCCAAGCTATTTATTTGCTGCTAAGCCTCACATTAGTATCCCTTTTTCATTCCCTTGTGTCTGTTCAGGGTGAGAGCTCATGCCTTAATGTACCGAGGCCCTAACAAGACTAGAAAGAGTGAAGTTTGAGTGGGAACCTGATTTTCTTTGTACATTTACATCTGTGCAATGTTTTCTGTGGCAACATTCTTTAACTACTTTATCTGAAAAAATGGTGTTACATTTTGTCAATATTTTTCCTTCTCCTGTGAACATGGTAATTGGAATCCACTATTGAGAGTTAGACTGGAATTCATTGCAACTTTGTTTCTATTGTTGCATGGTTGGTAAGCTACTGGGGTTTCATGTTTTTATTCTAAAAGGACTGAAATAAGTCTTTGCCCTAGATAACTTGTCAGACTTGGTATCCTAATAGGCTAACCCTATGCTTTTTGTTAAATTTTAGCATCCTTTTGGGATTTAAAACAATATTTTCATAAAAATAAGAGACTGGGATGTTTTCTAAACAATGTGTGCAATTTATCCCATTTTTATAAAATAAAAAAAACCCAAAGGCAATGTGGTACCTACCCTTTGTAAGAAAAGGGTGAAAAAACTATCATAGTTTTAAAGTATGATATCCAAAGGGGATGCAAAAAATTGTGATGGCTGAACAGCGAATATTTCAGTGATAGAGTGATGTTTTGCCTTTTAAGTAAGACAGAAAAATGAAATTGACTAATTGCAGCTGTTTTGTTGAACTTCGTGTAAAAACTTTTCTCCTCTAAATCTAATTTTCTGAAGGAATATGAAATGTACATCTGTTACACAAATAATCTAGAGCCAGTGGGATAAAAATGTATGCTTAAATATTGCATATATTTTTTTTTTCTCATTTTTGTTTTACTTATTCTTGAAGCTCGGTCTCTTCAGTTTGAAGCAAGGATCTCCTTAGAGAGACTTGAGAAACTTGGCTTACTGGCGAAGTTAAAAGCTTTTCTTGTTTTTGTGTTTATCTTTGGCTTCATCTCTGTTTAAATTATCTTTCCTGCACTCCTGCTGTTGAAAGACAGTGATGAAACTTCCACCAGTTGTACCAACTTGCTGACTATATTTCCTCTAATGAGCATTGGCTCTAGTAGCAAGAGCTTCTAACATTGACATTTTTCTTTTGAATGATATGGTCGATTTTTAGTTTCAGATTCACTCTGGACTTAGTCATAGGCTTTTCTAGTAGATATTTTACTTCCAAAATATGCTCAGTCACTTCCAGTGAAACCATATTTTCTTTTCAAGCTTCATGCATTGTGCTAGAAAAGTCATACAGACTGGAACAGTGCATCCCAAATGATATCTTTATGCAGTCTCCAAGTAACTGAACATTGCAGTCTCACTGTGATGTATCTCCCATGTTCATATTTATTGTAGATTAACATTAATGCAACTTTCAACACAGAGAAAATAAACTGATAATGGAGGAAGGCACAGTGCTTTTTGCTATATTGGAGCTATGAGAGCTAGTGACTATGATGAAAAAAAATCTGCAGATAAGGAAGCCAGATCATGAAGAAGTACTTTTAAAAAAATCTGATGAAACTTGTAAAAATACATTGCCCCACCCCCAACCACAAAAAAAAAAAAAAAAAATTTCCAAACACCCAACCCTAACTATTTCATTTCTAATAATGAAAAATTTTTGCATTGCTGGATAGGCTAGATAAGCTGCTTCAGACTGGACTCAGTCATCTCATAGAATTTTTTGTGGCCTGCACACTTTGGATTACATATAATTTCAACTTTAATTTGAAAAGATTCTAGCTTTCAGGATTTAGGAGGGAGTGACAGTTGCAGTTTTCCAGTCTTGAGTGCAGGCAGAGCAGTCATATGTGCCATCTTCTAGTCCTGGAATGCTAATTTTGAAGCCTAATTGTGGTACTTTGAAATGTCATTGGCCATTTTAGTGAAGGTTGTCTCAGCAGGTGTGATTGGGCAGCTACAGTCCTGAGACCAAAAGGATGGGAAGTGACAAAATCTGTGAGGAATGAAATTGAGCAGAAGAGAGATACACAGAAAAAAACCAAAAAGTAAATGAAAAGCTGGGTTTTGTTGTGCTGCAATGCCACATAAAAAATTGTCCTTTACTCTGTGAAACACCTTTAGGTGCCAACTGGCTACTGTTTTTTCATAGGTTTCAGGTTGCCCATTACTTTTACCAAGCTTCTGTCCTTGGTCATTTGCTGTCAGGTGTTCTTGCTGATGACTCTGAAGCTCTCTCCTCTGTTAAACATGCATGTTGCAACACCAGTGAGCCTATTTTTAAGATTCCCTCATGGACCACATCTAGCTTCCTTTTAAAGTACCCGTAATGAATTAAAATTATTTATAAATTGACATCTGTTTATGTATAAATTGACATCCTTCTCCTGACTGATGACTGTTTCCTTATCATTGATATATAAATGCCCAGATTTGATATTTCTTAGAAAATATTCTGATAGTGTGTTCTAAAACAAATCAATAAATAAAACCAACCACAAAAGCAAAATAGCATTTTGTTCATAGTTTATTGTGAATGTTTTGGTAAACATAGTAACAGCCAAGAGAATCCTGTTGAGCATTCACTGTACCTCAGTGGTACTTGCACGTCTCTGAATGATGGGCTTGTTCCCTTCCCTGAGTTGCAGTGGATTTCCCATGTTTGTTACAGGTGTCTGTGATACTTGATACTGGAAGATGAGGCTGCTTGTTTTAAATAAGAAATGGATTTGCATAGGGGCTCAGAAATATTAAAATATGCTAATGATAGTTGTAATTTTTTTGGATCTTGATGAAGATTTAGAAAATCATGTCAATAGGACTGCCAGCAAGAAGTGCCTGTGTGCAAAATGTAGAAATATTTATTCACCTGATGACAGCTGAAAGGTTTAGGCAAATAGAAAGATAATGGAAGATTAGAAATGTTTAGAAGATAATAGTTTGTACTTCTATAATTTGAATACAGCTACTGTCTGTCAGAATATACTAGGTGTGCTTGTAGCATTTATCAGGAGTTACTTCTGTTATAGTCGAACCTAGGGCTTTTCAAATTGGACATCTCTTCCATAGCCAGTGAACAAATCCTTGAGAGGCAGAGGAGTCACAACTCTTCGTCTCCTGCAGATGCTTGTTGTAGCAGAGTTGAGGGCCTTTTTCATGAGTTGATCAAAGACCTATGCAAACAAGCAAGAGGATTTTTTCTTTGGTCAGTCACTACATTTACAGAGCATGACATTGTTAGTGAACCTTTGTGATCTCATAGGCTGCTGCAAACTCCTGTGCACCAGAATCCTCTTAATAAAAACGTGAGGCACTGGATACACTAATTCATAGCAGCTGTCACAGCTGGGCAGTGGTGAAGTTTGGTCAAGACCCTTTGAACTTTTTATTCCACACTAATCCCATTTAGTGTGATCAATATACAGACCTCCAGCTCCGCCTGTGTCAGGCTGTAAAATACAAACACAGAAGAGACTATCAGTGGGGAAGTCAAGTGTTTGTCTGAATGTAAAAGAGTGAAAAGTTGCCTTCCTAACCTGAGATGTCCTTAAGGATCTTAAGGATCTTTTGTTTCTCTCAGTAAGGTAACTGTATAGTTAAATATGCATTTTACCAAAGATAGTAGTGCAGTTGGGGGCTGCAGAATAATGTAAAAGATCTACTTCTGCTAATAATTTGATGCTGGAATACCTCTTTGTCTACCTACCTTCCTGCCTTTTTCCCTGATAATAAATATACTTAAATTGCTCTCGTAACTGTTTGTGTAGGGTTGCTTTAAGATGGGAGTCTTTTCTTGTTTTGCATTTGTATGTCTAAAATGGAGTTTCTTCTAAGACTTACCAATATTTATTTTAACTTCTGCTTTGTAGCATTCAGGGAATAGACAGGATAACTTAGATCATTTCCCCATCTCAGAATCTCAGGAGTTTTTTTTTTAACTCCCCCATCTTTAGTTCTCTATCATTCAGGGAGGGGTAAATATTTAGAATGATATTTCAACTTTCATACATTTTTGGGTTCTTCTATTTCAGTCTTTCAGTGACAGAAAGAACTGGGGAGTTGTGAGTAGTTTATTTCATCTCCTTTGAAGAAAACCTAAAATTTATAATCCCAGATCAGACCTTTCCTATAACTCACACAACTCATCTGTTAACTGTTTTAATATATGGCACCGCTATTTCATTAAACAACATCCAGGAATAATTAGTTCAGCAATGATGCCTTGGAACAAAAGCCCTTGATTTCGTTCAACTTTATAAGTTAGTCTCTTTTGATCTGCAAGAACACATCTGGGGCCTTTAAGAAAGCAGAAAGAAAAATATTAAATGTTTAGTAAGGCTGTTGGTGAAGGTTTCAAAGTATAGTAACCCTTTGGGACCATGATGTAGCTCAAAAGCAAAAAAGTGTGCATTTCTTGTTTTGTAAGCTATCACATGGCACCTCTAGATAGTAAATGCAGTTTTTGTTACCTGATGACTACATTTTGCCTTTGTTTCCAGTTTCAGAAGAGGGAGAATCTTCATTCTTTTCCCAATTTTTTTCATTCATTTTTCTGACCTTTTACCTCCATTTTCCCTTGGCTGCATTTGAATGAACTAATCAGAATCATTACTGTAAACCTGACTTTTTTTACCAAGTATCTCTGCATTAGAATTTATTTTTGCTGCTTGAAACTTTTCACCATACTACTTTGTTCCTTTAATGGTATACTATAATTTGCCAAGGTGGTAGGATAAGTCCACTTGTTCTTTGTTCTAGACTTAGCTGCTTAGATTTTGCAAATATCCTAAGGATGCAAAAGTTCAGAAGATATAAATTTACTCGTCTAATCTTAATCTCTGTTACTGACTTGTAATAGAAAATTGCTTACCAGTTGAACTCTTTAAAATTTGCCACTAAAACAATCCTACCTCAAGGTATAAAGATTTTGTATGCCAATTGTTTCTTATTTTGCAAACTAAAAAGTATTGCGAAAAATAGTCGTGTGATTGTAATGAATTTCTTTTTCTTCTCTGAGCACAGGTGGCCTTTGTTTTGGTTGCAATTAGCAGAAGGAATTCACCAGAAGTAGCACTGTATCATTTGATTTGTACTGTTGTGAGTGTTGTGTTTGCTTGTTTGCCGTATTGCACTGGAGTGCTGCTGTATTTATATTCCAAGCATTTCCTAGAAAATGTACAAATCATCACAATTAATGTTAACGTTTGCCACAGCTAATGAAGCCTATCAGATCTCTCAGTAATTATTCATCACCTTTGCTTCATTTGGTATAAATCATGGTTTATATTAACAAACCTCTTTTAGAGAAAGGACAGGAGAACTTTGTTCATGAGAAATAAATGAGCAAACAACTTTTTTCTTATTTCTCCCCTTGGCCATTCAAAATAGAAGGAAAAGAGTTGAAAATATTATTTTTCATTACAGGTTTTATTTTTAAATGCAGCTTTATGTTCACCCTCTGCTTATTTTCTTTAGTGAGCCTTTAACTCTAAGGTTGTGACCTAATAATGACCTCCTTCTCCACTCTCAATTGCTTTTGAACTACTCCAATAAATAAAAAGAAATAACCCAACAGAAGGGTAACCAGATCACTGCTACCACACCAAGGAAACAGGCAGGCTTTGGGATGTTCTTCTTTAATCTCCGTATCCACAGAGCCTTCATTTTAATTTGCAAAATTGAACCCAGATCGAGAGCAGTAAAGCCTGAATACAGTAAATATTCATGCCTCAGTGATCTAGAGTGGCTCCATTACATTTCAGAGATTGAGTGAATTACCTTTTGGATTATGTATATTCATGGGCTGATTTTTATTTGAGATATAATATTATTTTCATTGGGCTACATGTCGCATATTTTGTCAAAACCAGCCTTCTCACAAAGCTCCAAATGTTCCTTACATGTAAAAGTTTTACTTCTTTTCCCTGTAGTTTCTTCCCTTTTATGCTTTTCAAAGACTGGTAGTAAACAACTTTCTTTTAAAGAAGAAGGAAAAAAAAACCAGCCTGTAGAAATTCTATAAAACCTTCAACCCTGTGTTTACTGTGATATATTTTTTTGCATGTGACTTTGAAGTCTTCAGATAAAAGTATTATTATTGTTCTAAACATAAATCTATTTGGAAAAAAATAATTCAGTTTGTTCTGTTGGAAGAAGAAAATTCCAGTCTTTCTTTAACCTATAATTTAGCATTGGTTTTGACTTTTTTTTTTCTTTGAAAAATGTTTTATTGAAATATTTTTAATAAGTTGCAGAAATTTTAATTGGAATGTAAATGTTGAGCTGCTTCTGTGTCATAGTTTTGCTGTGGGTCTGACATTCTCTGCATATATGCTTGCTATCTCAACTCACTGGCATTATATTATGCTTTTAAAATGCATACATTGTCATCTGTAGTGATAGGTGGCACAAGCAGTACCACTTCATTTAGGATACTTGATATCTTATTATTCCTTTCTTGTTACAAAAAAAACCCCAAAACCTGAGGTATTTTAGTCATTTTGAGATGAAAGGATTATGGTAGGTATCTATCTTCTGCATCCTTCCATAGTTCCAGGGAGTGTAGAGATCTGTTCCAGACATTTGAAGTGTATGGCTACTAGGCTCTTTTGGCCAGAGAACTAAAATGGGAGGTGGTCCTCTCCTGTGTGAAAAGATTCACCCAAATCTAGAAGAGGCAAAGCAGAGAGAAAATAGAAGTGCAGTGGGGCTTGGCAAAAGTGAGGGGTAGGAGCCAATGAGTGTGTTAAGAACTTGTGTTACTGGGAAATGCTGCAAGGTGCTTTAGCAGCCTGCTTGTCTTCTGGGGCAGAACACAGATACGGGAGGATTCATGAGTAAGGTGTTTGGTCAACGTCTCTCAGAACATTCTCGTGCTGCAGCTGGGGAGGGATGGGATGGATTTGGGGGGGTTGGTGGGAGTTAAAAGTTGCCTGAAATGGTTAAGTCTATTGGAAGCTTTGCTGTGGATGAAGAAAATTGCTATGATATTATAATAATTCTGAAAAATTAGCCTTTTCCTCTTAAGAAGTGGACATTGTTGGGTTTTTTTTCCCTTAAGAATTTGGATTGTGACAAATGATGCAGTTGAGTTTATCTGCAGTGAGGTATAATGCCATTTTATATCACAAGGATGACAAGATTACTGGAATTTACCAAGTAAGTATTCTAGTAGCCTACATGTAATACAGTGGGAATTTGATGGTTCCAGGATATAATGAATTCTGGGCAGTTCAGTCATGAGAAGAAAATAGATAGAGGACAGATTTTTTTACTCAGTGAGATTTTCCAGCCTGTAAAAAAAAATAGGGGTTTATATATTTAAATGCTGGAGGAGACTGCTTAAGTGCAGAAGGTCACTTAAGTTGAAAAAAAATAGGGGTTTATATATTTAAAAAAAAAAGGGGTTTATATATTTAAATGCTGGAGGAGTCTGCTTAAGTGCAGAAGGTCACTTAAGTTTACCTGCAAAATCTTAATCTTTTGATTTGTGACTGTCTGCATGAATACAGCATACATGTAATATAAATTAAAATTATGGTATTGAAGCAGAGTAGCATGAGAGTAAGGTTATTGACTTACTTCTTTATTTACTGGGTGCATAGTCGTGTTTCAGATGCTGGGAAAGGGAATAACCCAAATGGATTTTAGTATCGTCTTTTATATTGCTTTATTCCAGTGTTGCAGTGCAGACTCTTCGGGCTCTGGTGTTATTTTATCCAGAAGGAGGAAATAAATAAGTAAATAAATAAAATCTGATAGCATGTGTGTGGTGTTACATAAGCTCCACAGTGGTCATATGGTGAATACCCTTATAAAACTCATTTAAAAAAAATTATTTTAAAAGAATAATTCAGTGTGAAATAATTTTTTCTCCAGATGCTATATTCCTTTCCCACATGGAGGTGAGGCCATGCAGAAGTAATAGATTCTAGAAATATTCAAGGTCTTTAGCAAATTGCCACTAAACCACATGATCTTGCTGGAACCCACAAACTTGGAATTATTTCCAACTCCTTGAGGTTTCTACTCTTTGTAGCTGGTCCTAGCTGCTCTTGTGATGTTGACTCAGAAGAGAAAGCTTTCCACAACCTGAGCAGTGGGAAGAGTTTGCATTGTGTGATTTACTGTTCAATGATGTGTTATTGACAGCTCTTGTATTATTGATATCTCCTGTTTTATCTCCATTTTATATTGTTTTGAAATCCTGATTAAAATTTTGGAACTGACTAGTTACTACATGAATCACAAAGGCATC
This sequence comes from Cettia cetti, assembly GCA_013401135.1. Classification (NCBI taxonomy): domain Eukaryota; kingdom Metazoa; phylum Chordata; class Aves; order Passeriformes; family Sylviidae; genus Cettia; species Cettia cetti. The sequence continues at coordinate 24,642 of VZUI01042973.1, forward strand.
TCGGAGAATCTAGAAAATACTTGGTACACTATTTCTTAACATGAAAGATTTTTTTTTTTTTAATTCGATGGAGGCTGTGACTTTTTTACTTACAATGTTTCATTGTTGCTCTCTTGTGCCTTCACAACCCTTATATCCTTTTAATGCTTTTGAACAGGAGTGGTTTGCCAGCTTCATTAAATACTTGGTTGCTTGCTCGTCTATGGGATTTGGCTTTGCCATCCCTCATAAAGCAAAGAATTCAAGATTCTTCATGTTAGAAGAGAATTTATGAAAAGATCTGCTTACGTGTAGGGAGCAGGTTTATGTCTGAATTAGAGCTTTGCTTCATTTCAGTTGAAGTGCTTAAACACAGGGTGACTGAAACCTAAAAATTTTCAGTGTTTGTGGTAGCCTTTCAGACAAGAGGCCAATGTAGTTTGGTATCTTGTGACTACCAAGAGAGGATACTGGAAGAGAAAAAATGAGATACCTTGTTCTTTGTTTGAATTTGTAGTAGATCAGTAGGGTAGAAGGAAGTTCTTGCTTTCAAAAGCAGCAGGTATGGGATGCATTTTGGTCATGCAGTTGGGAGTTCGTTGCTCTCTCCTGCTTACAAGGATGCTCTTCTGGATGATACCGAGGTGGTGATTCATATATTTGGCACTTTGCTACTATTTGTACAGTTTATACTTCTCAAGAGTTTTTTCTTGCTAGGGTACTGATTCAGGTAGGCTTGCACTTGGTGTATTTTTAAACCTCAGAGCTGAAATGATGCTTTCTTAATTTCAGTTCCTTCTTCGATGTGAGTTTAAATATGCAGCTCTTAGTGACTGGGCTCTGAAGTGTGATTTTTTTATTTTTAAACTTGTTGGAGTCCTCACTGTTTGAAGTGGGGTTATTTTCTATAATGCTTATGGAATAGTTTTAAAAATACTGCACTCATAATCAGTATTTTCTCTATCATATAATTGAGACTAATTATTTTAACTTTGCAGCTTCTCATCAGCATTACAGGGAAGCATGGTTGCTGTATCTCATATCAGAAAGATGCACTCATAGCACTGAGAGGCAGTAGGATGGCTAAGTTTTTATCTAAAGAAGCTATGAGCAATGGCATATGGCTGATAACTTAATGGAAGTTGGATAAATAGAGGAAAAAATGTCAGACGTATCGGTGCAAAAAGTCATTAGTGGTCTTTTTCTGTATACTGTTTTCTATTAGTCTGTAGTAAACCCCTTTGAAAATCTTAGGGCATTTCCTTTGGTCTTGAAATAACAGGTTCTCGTGTATTAGATACATTTGTTTATCTCAAGTGCTTTTGGTTTCTGTTTTGTGTTTTTCAGTCTGCATTTGAATACAAACTTCTTTCTCACCCTTTTTATGGCTTTTTGCATAATGCTCTAGGAATATTAATATGATGATACAAACTAAATTTTCAAACAGGAAGCAAATCTCTGCAAATGATGTGAGATTTCAACATGTGGCTCTTGATTTGTGTTGACATAAAATCAATTCCTCCGTTCCACAAGAAAATGTATGTGAATTTTTTAGCAAAGTTTGTGGCATATTTTGTAATGGTATCCAAGTTCTCCATGTTTACCTACATGGTTCACATACAGGAAAGCCTGTCACTTTAAAGTTGCACTCTATATTGTTCACTTTCTATGTCTGAAAACTGGATTTTCCCACTCTGAGTGGATTGCTAAAATGGGCCTTGCGTAATTTTCATGAACAACAGAAGATAGAAGTTGTTTTCCAGAAAGCATTTTGAGAACTAAAATGGGGTGCTTGAAATAAACGCAAAGAAATGCCAAAGATATTTGTCATGGTTGGTCTCAGTTACAAATTCCTGTTGTTCAGGACAGTGCTCTGAAGTATTTTGCCTCATTCTGGTGGTAGAGGTGTGAACTGAGTGATCCAGCCCTATCTCCCTACTTGACAAATCCATTGCTGTAAAGCTGAAGAAAATATGTGAAAGCTTAGAACTCCGTTATAGCTTGTAGGGATTGTGCTGGTTTGAAAGCAAAACCAGTGAGAGACTCCAAGTCAGAAGTACAATTTAATACGAGGAAAAAAAAACAGAAGTAAAATAAAGTAAAATAAAATAAATTCAATAGTACAAAATACCACTGACAGAGTCAGAATACCACCTGACACCCTGTTAGTTAGGGTGGTAGTAGCAGTCCAGATGAAATGGTC
>VZUI01042976.1:0-17355 GCA_013401135.1 Cettia cetti
AGGCAGGCAGGCAGGCAGGGCCGCAGGCAGGCAGGCAGGGCCGCAGGCAGGCAGGCAGGCAGGGCCGGGCTGTGCTCCCGCGGCCCTCAGAGCCCCGGGCCCGGCCGGCCTGGCCGCCTCCTCCGCCATCCCACAGCCGAGCGCTCCGCGGCCAGCCAGGCCCCGGGAATGCTTTAAGTGCTGCGGGTTGTGCTGGGCCTGCCGAGCAGCTGCATTTCTAGCAGGGCAGTGAAGTGCTGAGGGATGAAGACAAGCCGAAGAGCCGAGCATTCCTATTTCTCTTCCTCTTTGCTGACTTCAGGCTCTGAGTACTGTATTTCCATTGCATCTTCTTTCCAAGGATTTTTTTGAGTGAGCGTAAAGCCTGGCTCATTCCTTGAAAGTAATCAAATTCAGCCTTCTGCAGTTTGAATGAACTTATTAAGACAGATTTACAAAATAGTCAACAGATGTGTGTTCCCTGCCATCAAATGGGAAAGCAATTATGGTTAAAATGTTTGCCTTTTTTTTTTTCCCCCTCCCTTTTCCCTTTTTTTTTTTTTTTGGTATGTAAAATAGAATATTGTCCAAGATGTCCTGGAGGTAATTGGGAGTATCCATGAAGTTGTCTTACAGTATTCTTTTAAAGGAATACTTTTTATTCCTAGAATTCATGTTAGGCAATTCCTCATATTGCACTTTTCTGCCAAGAAACATGCTAGCTCGTACTGTCTGTTTTGATTCAAACATTCACCTAATTGAATCCCGTGTTATCAGTGGCTGTACTTGTTCCCAGTCACTAATAAGGTACATAGTTTGCTGACATCTGCATATGAATAGGTTTGAAACTTGTTGTGTCCTGTAATCATTCCTCCTCAAAGAAAAGGCTTGGTGAGGAATGAGCCCTCAGGAGCTTCAGACTTGATGGCATTCATGAAGGGGTCATCAAAATTCCTTTAATAGTTTATTATTCAGTGGAGTCATAGCCTATGGTACTGTCTTAAACTCTTGAGTTTTCCAAGTTTGGCTCAATTTTAAGAGCATAGTGTTACCAATTCAAAGATTCTTAGAGCATTGTGGTTTTTTTTGTTTGTTCCATTATGATCTGATTGCTTCAGTTACATCCACCAGCTAGACAGTGCTGTGAGGTATTTGCAGGTTAAGCTGTATCCCAACGATAAGAGAGTTGTTTATTTTCCATATCATGATGGTTCTGGATGTTATTCTTTGCCTACAGGGCTTACATTTCAAGAGGAGAATTTTATTGCAGAAATGATGACTTTCAGGTATTGCTTTAGAATTCAGTTTGTGGTGAATCAGATGTTTTAGTATTTAAATAATTCCATTTAATTATGTATTTTGTAGAAATTATTACTTAGTTGGAATTTCTACTCTGTTTTTCACATTCCTTAACTGAAAAGAATTTTGCAGAAAGCGTTAGATTTTTTTAAATTAATAATTATAGAATAGTTAAGGTGTGAAGTGACCTTAAACATAATCTACTCCCAACCCCCAATTATTTGTTGAGAATATGCAAAATTTCTGCTCAGGTGACTGGGGAGAAGCTGAACAGCTCTAGATGTTACTGTTCTCTGCCCTAGGTAAGGGAGAAGGAAATGTGCTCAGCATCGTGGAGCAGCTGCAAAGTGAACTGCAGTGTTTGAAGAAGTGCAACGAACCTGGTAAATTACTGTCTTGATACCGCTATATGTAAAGGTGAAGGAAAATTAAGAAGAAGGGGAAGCTCATTTAGCAGGGTGCATCTAAGTGTGATTTCCAGCCGGCTGAGTGAAGAGCCCATAAGCCCAAACTGTCCTTAACCTCCCTCTGCTACTGAGGTTAGGAAACTGCAGCAAGGCAGTTGTGATGGCGGTTCTCATTAATTTTCCAGCAAATTAGCTGTTTCAGATAGGTAGGAAGTAACCCAGGACTTGGTTTTGTGTGTCTTTTTTTTATCTCTAATAATGGCAGTTGAACTCGTTTCTGGTAGTTACAGATGTAACTCACAAATGGTTCAAAAATTACTTTTCTTTCTCTGAGAAGTACAGTCTTCAGGCAAGGAGCTTTTTCTCTACTTTTTCTTTCATTTTTGGTTTTCCTTTTCTCTTTTTGACCTGAAGATTCGGGCTAGCTATCTATTATTTTGGCCTTCTAAACAATTTACAAAGGTGGTGTAGCTGTGCAATGTATGTAGGCTGTGTGCCACAGGTTGAGAAGAATTTTATTCCTGTATTAATTGGTTTGTAATTCCTACTGACTTCTGTAGAATTTAATAGAAAGTAATTTAAAGTAAATGTATTATCATTTCAAAATGCATCCCACAGAGGTGTGTAATGTTGAATATATATTCCTATGCATGAAAACTCCTGGAATTCTTTCAGTCAAAACTGCCAGTTGTTTCAGCATGAAGGTGGTGTTTTTGTTGTTTTCTTTTGGTTTGGTTTTTTGTGGTTTTGTTTTTGTTTTGTTTTTCATTTGATGGAATTTGCAAGTTTCACTCAGCTTTAGAGACTGTTGTAGTGTTAATTTAAAATGTGTAAATTATAGCACTGAAAGGACTCATTTGAAAAGACCATAAGTTAAATCAAATATTTACTATGAAGTTTTATGCCAATGTTTAATCTTGGAGAGGTGGAAAAAGTAGTGATTGAGTGACCAGTTTGTCTGGTTTCTTTGATTCCTGAGTTAGGGAGCTGTCTTCCTTCTGCTAATTGTAGTACTTAACACTTAATATCAATATGTATTGTACTACTGTTGTGGAAAGCAAAGCTGGAAATGGAAGGTGGTGGATCCTTTGCAGCTTCTGAGCAGATGAATCTCTAAATAAACCAGTGGTTTAATTTGAAGCAAGCACTGTTTCACTTCCACAGCCAAAAGAATGGTGGCTGTTTTCATGAGCATCACTGAAGAAGCAGTATAATATGTGTATGTTAGGGAGATTTTCCCAAGATTCTAGAGCAGAAAATAGAAGTGGCCTACAAACATTTTGTGTGAAGCCAAGTTGGAGTCCTGAAACACATTCTTTATGCCTAACAAGTGTTGACATAATTTTCTTTTTTAATACTAAACATTGTTTAGAGTAGTATTCAAGAATCATCCTTGTCTCCCTGCTGGATGATCAGATGTGAGGCAGACAAAATAACTGCAAACATGTTATCTGCCTTTGCTGTGGATATTTGTGATTCACACACAGAGAGATCACTGTCTCAAGGGTGTTTTTCTCATCCTTTCCTTTTGTTGTAATAGATCTATAATTGGTTAAGAGTAAATGTAGAGATAATCTGTACTGCCAATGGCAGTCTGTCACAGAGCCATTGCACCTCACCTTTCCTCCTGGAAAACTGGCCTCCAAAAGCCACTGTCACGTGTCAGGAAGTGACTCTCCCTTCTGAACAAGTTGTATTGGCGCTTTTTCAAAGCTGTATGTGCTCCTGCATTAAGTTATACTGGCTCTGAAGTTTGGTATTTTGTTAGATTAAGGTTTACTTCTTTTCTTCTTAGTGCCCCTGGCAGTTGTGTTTTATGAGACACGGATAAATCAGCCCCGTTGTGTTCGTGTGCTGTTTCAGGTATGGTTTTGCATCTGTATCAAACCAGTGGGGAGTGAATCTTAGCTTGAGCAAGAGTTTATCTGCTTCAGCAAATTGGAGTACTGGTCTCTTCCTGCATGTTCCTGTTAAAATACCCATTTGCTTAATGTCTGAAGACAAATGCATTAAGGCTACTGTGACCTATGTCTGGAATCATTAAATAGGGTAGTGATGATGAAGAAAGAATCAGGAAAATTAGGTACTCCTTCAAGATTTTTTTTTTATTATTTTTGATGCTGAGACCAGCTTAATTCACTAGTCTAACAGGTCTCCTCTGGCCTTTCTTGTCCACAGGCTTTGAAGAAGGTGCAGGCTGTTTTTCATTATTAAATACTATCTTTCTCACGTGTATCAGTGTAGTGGTGACCAGAGAAAAACTGACCGAAGCACGGATTATGTTGTTGTGTAGTGATTCCTTAAGACATGCAGTGGTGTTTTACTATTCCTATCAGCTGTGTAGCAGGTTCAGTTCACAGATCTGCTCCCATGTTTGAAAGTGCCTTGCTTAATACAGGCTCTCGTGGTGCCTGCCCAACCTGACCTGGAGGAGGCTCGGTTCTGGACTGCGTTCCTTGCCTTGGGTCCTGCAGCCCAGTGTATTTTTAGTGCTGCAATGTATTCACATTCTTGGATTAGCAGCAGCCTCTCCTGCACTGGGCACTCACACGTGGGCAAAAGTCACCAACTGAGAACGCCCCTGCAGAAGATGGTGCTGGTGGCTCTCGCTGCTGATATTCTCGAGAGACTCTAAAGGAGTGTTATGTTATCCATCTGATATCTTAATAACATCAAATTGTTTAGGTGCAAAACATATGAAAAGTTGTGAGTGCGAGGACCAGCCCCAAAGTACCTTAATCCTTCTATCGATAGCACCGCTATTGGGTTACACGGTTTTAATCCCAGAGGAGTTGTTGCCTGACATTAAACTGTCCAAATAGTATTTATATCTGCTGCTGCCCTGCAAGATCACTTAACCCTGCACAGCAGTTTAAAAGTAGTTAATGACAGACCCAGCATGACTTGCCCCTTATGAATGATCACATAAGTTCGACCTGTGCTGTCATGGTTTATGGAGGAAGGCAGTTTGTCCATAGCCTGCTTCAGCCACAGCAGGTAATTTGAAATGAAATGAGACAGTTTCTACAAGCAGATTGATTTGGGAATCTTGCCTGTTCTTCCCTTTGACCCTTGACAAGTTGACACTACAAAGATTGTGACTTTAAAAAATGATTGGGTGCAAATACATTTAGGTAGATGATTTACTATGTGTTAAAGCAAGGACAGTGCATTTAGAATGAAGCTGTGAGGGAAGGTAATTGTAAACTTTAACAACTCGTGTTTTATGTTTCTGTATCTTATTAATTATCTGAGTAGGTGAATCTTCTGATAACAGTAGACCAAGTACTATATCTAATAAACCGTGTATGAGAGTCCACAGACTCTGCATACCAGTATTCAGTATTTTAGTTAGACAGAAATAAGTTAATGGGATTTAGAAATGCAATTGGCATGCTTTCTTTGAGCTGCAAGGGTTAAGTCTGGAAATGAACATCTGGTAGTATAGGTTTCCCAATCCAAAGATGTCTTTATTTTGGTTTTTTTGGTTTTTTTGTTTTTTTTTTGTAAATGCAGTCATGCAAATACAAATATTGAAATAGCAAGTTCCAGCATACCATAGAGTACTGGCAAATAATAAAATAATGAAAGGATGCCAGAGAGAGAGAGAGACAGAGAAAATCACAGTTACGTGTCTATAAATACTCTGGTTTTGCAAAGCATACAACCTATTAGTTAAAAAGAATTATGTAGAGTTTATAAGACACTAAATGGAGATTTTATTTGAGTGCCTTTTTCTGATTTATGTAATGGGATTTTTCCCAAACTATTATGTGATTAATTTTATAATTTGAAAATAAATAGCTAAAATGTATTGCTTCTGAAGAATTACCATACAACGATCCAGGGCAGTATGTAAAACACAAGTAGAAATGTTGCTGGAGTATGAATCATGTGAATTTCATTATAATTTAAAATTGAATGTTTAATTAAATAACAGTCCTAGAAAGCATAAACTAATCTTTGATAAGCCACCTAGCATTAAATATACTATGAGTGTGCAGTGGTAAAGGCATAATACAAAGTAAGCGTTTGCACAAAATTCATTTCTCTCTGTGTCTTTCTCCTACTGTCTGTTCAAAATGCTTTGTATGAAGCATTATTTTGAAGATGCTTATAAAAAAAAATCTTATTGGTCTAGGTTGAAATTGCTTAATACCTTTTTGACTGTGTCTTTACTGAAGAATATTAGAAGTATTTTGCTGAAATGTTTCTTTATGTTGTCCATTGGGTTTAATAGACGTGCCATTTAATAAGCTCTCTACCTGTAAGGATAGACTATTTGACCTTTGTGACCTGCCAGTGGTAGACATAGTATAAGATTGCTTTGTGAAATAAAGCTGTCGGTAACATCAACAAAATAAAAAATGATCGTATTCCAATACTCTCTGCTCAGTACTATGACAGCACTGAAATATGGAATAAAATTGAAAGTAGATTAGTTTTGGGTCCTAAGTCATGTTTTGACAAGATATAAGAGAGGAGAACATATCTTTGAACTTTTAGTTTTAAAGTTTTTTAATGAAAATATTTATCATTTTGTAAGGTTCCTTCTTTCTTTATCACAACGGGGCTGTATAACCTTAAAACAATCCATTCTCTTATTGTGAGGGATATAAATACTGTACTATCTTTTATATTAAACATCATAAAGGGTACATGCACAGTATGAGATTGCTTGACACTTGCAAGTAAAGGACTGTCATGTTAATAAAAAGCTTATTGTAGAGGTTGAAAAATCAGTCGCTAATAAGCCACATATTTTTAAACTATGTAAAGCATGTAAATACTGCAGACAAGAAGGCAGGCTTTGCCATATTTTCTCCTCTCTTTTTGGAATACTTAAAGGTCTAAAGCAATAGTGTAAGTGAAAATTATCTGATTGCCTCTTCTGTGCTTATTGTAAACTTTGTATGATTAGGAGAGAAATTAATACTTTTAGTTGCAGTTATTAATCAAATCAAAAGAAGAGCTTGGGGGGAGCAACGATGACGTGACTGTGAATGCAAGAATTTAGGTAACTTGCTTTCAGTCTTTTGTGAAGAAGAAAAAAGCAAACCAAAAGAAGAAACCTTTAAAGAGGGAGTGGGAAAATCCCATCACCAAAATCCACTTTGTACAATAGCTATGTAGTGTGGGAAATTGAATGAAAGGTATATTAAACAGTGACCATAGTGTCTCTTCATTTTTGTGCATCAAAGATAGAAATAAATTGAATTTTAACTTGTCAGTCTAGGTTTAACATCATTAGCTGTTTCTCCTTGTTTGTTTTTTTAATACTACCTTTTTTGAAAATGCCTTTTAGTTTGGTTATTCTCATTTGTCTCTTCTATTCCTCTAAGTGCTCAGTTGTTAGTCTTTTTAAAAAATACTTTTAGGTTAGCAGAGTGGATTGTGTTGTTTTTTCTTTTTTTTCATGGCAAACACATTTTTGAAGCCAAAGGAATAAAATACCTTTCCTGAATGAAGTCACAACATTTCTGTAAAGATACTAGCCTCAGCAAATTAGGGTATTCTCTGAGGAAATATGAGATTTTTTTAATGGTAACTTATAAACAAAAATATTGACATAAAATCAGGTAGAAAATTTATACGGAATTTCTGTCATACCAGTGCCTCTAAGAGGGCTGCAATGATGTGCTTTTAGCAGAGATTTATCTTCTTGGAGCATGATATAGCTCCAAAGTTTAGTAGAATAATGTAAACCAACAACAAAGGAATCTTGCCCATCCTCAAACTGTGCCTCAGGTTGTTTGAAATGAAGAGGAGAAAAGCTTGCAGGAAATCTACCTGCTCTGCCTCGGACAGTACTAAAGGACAAACGCGTTTGTCTGTGTTATCACTTTGTGGTTTTGCCCTTTCAGATGATGTGAAAGCGATGTAATTGGGTTATCCTCTGGCCCCACAGATGGTTGAGGTGCTGTGTTGCTGAGATCTTTGGTGGAAACTGTTCTCTCTTTGAAGGAGGTTAATCCTCATTACTGTTGGTTTCTGTGACTGTAAGCCAGGAGCTGTGGCCCCAGGTGCGGCACCTTTGCTGTTTTGGGTTCTCAGCGCTGCAGGATCACTTCAATGCCAGTGACCAGCGCTGCCCAGAAAGTGGGGCAGAGGTGCAGAGCTTGAGTATCAGTCACCAGCAAACACTGAGGAGGATTCTCCTGCTGGAAGTACCATGTGCCCTTTTTCAGTGGTGAGAAGCCCCTGGAGAGAGTAAAAGCTTCCTGGCACACTTCCTGGCACACTGAGGTTTCCATGTGTGCCTGGCTGGGGTTGTCAGCAGCAACAGGACATGGTTTTTTTGTGGATTCACTTAAGCAAAAGGAAAATGCTTCCCTGCTTCCCCAGATTTTGCATCATTAGTGTTTCTTGTGGCTGGAGTACTTATTTTTTTCCTTTCAGACTTATGTGCATATTTAAAAATATGGTTAATTATGCTATTTTTCCTGCTTTGTGGTGCTTTTGCAGAAGCCTGTTGTGTTGGAGGTGAGCTGTAAGGCAGTGAACAGCACAGTGATGAAGCACATGGTTTTGTCTGTAGCTGTTCATTTGCTGTTTCACTTCACCATATCTTCTTTATCCTACACTACTACCATTCCTTACCCAAATTACAATGATAGATAGAATTGCTCAGAAAATGGGCAAGAGGAAGAGGTGTCCAGCTGCCCATGACTTGCCAGCAGTTCTTTTGGATTTGCACTCCTTGTCTGTCTATGCCAGACAATTTTTTAGTCATTACAATGCTAACTCCCTGAGATGAACCATGTGGAGTTACAAATGGACCAATCCTAAATGGTTTTTATGAGTCACTGCTTGTCAGTGCTGAGAACTGTTGTTCAGAATTTGTTACCTTTAACTCAGATTTTTGGAAATCTTTACCTCAGTGTATTAAATAGAGACTGAAAACATTGAAACAATCAAGCAGGTTTTCTTATCTTTCAACAGGAAATTTGGGGTCTTACGTCTATTTGACGTGGTATGTGTTTCCTAAAACCTCTTGTTTAAACAGCTGTGTAACCATATATATTTTAATTTAATTGCTTTGCATCAAAAATCATAAAGATTTAAGGAGAAGCTCCAGATTCTCCATAATTGATCTGAATAATTTGCTTTAAAATGAAGTTGTAAGAAGTAACATCTAAAACTTGATATTAAACCAAAGGTAGAGGAGAGGACTGGGAAGGATCAAGAGAGGAGGAATGGGGTAGCCCAGGAGATGATGGTGTAAACATATACTGTCCTGCAGATCTAGGTCACTCATAATGCTGCATCTTCCATGGACAGTTCTGGGTGATTTTGAAATAAGTCTCAGTACAGTCCAGACAGACTTGTGGAAGGCAGCTGTCTGTCACTGTTTGGCTTGGTCTTGGAAGGGAGTCTGAGACTGACTGAGTATGGGTAGATGGAAATTTTTGAGTATGGACCTATTAACCTTATACAGGGAAGCTGCCCATTATGTCCTTTCTGAAAAGAAACCTTGCCTTTTAAGAATGCTAAGTTGCTTGTAAATCAATGCTTGAAAAATAAGTTATCCCACAGATCATATGGTGGGCTCTGACCTGGATTACTTGGCTCAAGCGTGTTTTGACTGGCATGGTGCAAAAAGCCTTTCTTGTAAGTTCAAACTCACTGCACACTGGCACTAGAAATTTAGCTTAGATTTGCCCTTTTGAACAGACACACAGGAGAGTGCAGATAGAAATGGTGAAGAACACAGTATAAAATACGTACAAATACATAGTGTAAAAAATATACAAATTATTCATCAGTAAGTATATTTCTTTGGAAACTCTCCAAACTCTGTAGAGTTTTACTCTACAGATTTGCATTTGATCAGCCTTTCTTTTCTTTCCCTTCCCACCCCATCTGTGGTAATTCTCATTCCTTTTTACAAAACGCATAATAGTTGAATTTATTACTAATTGCTTGTTTTTGATCTTATAGCTCAGTTCTTTAGAACCTTTGTTCAAAATTCCTCAAAAGATTTAAATCGCTCAAATAGCACTAATTCGGGAAGCAGTATAAACAGAGGACTTTTGTATTTTTTTTTTTTTTTCGTTCCGTAATATCCGTAGTCACTGAGGCCCCAGGACCTTGTGCCGGGAGCGGTCCGTGTCGCGTCGCGCTCAGCATTTCAAGGCTCGTTGGTCCAGGCGGGCACAGCGGCGCCGAAGTGGCCGAGAGGTGGCAGCACCCGCTGCGCTGTCCGTGCTGGGCTCGCCGTGGGGGGACGAGTGGGGGAACCTGGTAAAACGGAGACTGCCGTGTGTTAACGCAGGTGTACTTCGTTAGCATAACAATATTTATTATTGGAGCTGTGCTTTGCTGCCTGCTCTGTGCTAACAGAGACATAGAAAGTCATGCTAGTGATGTTGAGTGTCACATGTCGGCTCCATTCATGAACTTTCAGTGACTGAGCAAAGGTCTGACTCTGTAAAGCCAAATACTCTCTTCCCCAGGGCAGGGAGTGGCAGTTGATAACACAAGTCTCAGTCAGCTGCGTGAGGCCCTGGCACATTCTGCATCTGTGAGCTGCTGCTCCTGTCAGCCAGGGCCGCAGCAGAATCTGCACAATCCTTAGCTGGTCGTCTGCTGTTCACTGAAGGTTTTGATTAATAACTTACAAGAGATGCAAACTGAAAGAATTTGCAATGGTGGTTTGCCTTCAGTTATTCTTGTAATTATTTTTATGAGTAGGACGTGCTAAGGAGATGTTCTGCATTTTGACCAGGACAGTTTGCTTTGGAGCCCAGCCTTTATAGCAGCTATTACTGCTGCGTGCCACTTTTATGATCACAGTGAAATCATCTGAAATACAGCGTATTTGTGTTGTACTGAGGTTTTCTTCTTTTTGAGGATATATGTTGGGGGTTTTTTTGCCATATTGAGTTAAAGTCAATGGTACTGCTTAAAAGCTGCACATTTTTTCCTTCTTTCTGCTTCTGCCAAATGCTTTTCCATTCACTCTTTCTTGACGTTGCCTGCATGGTGCTTTTGGAAGAGGAGGACTTGTTGTTATTGCCTTCAAGGGCTTCACCAACTGATTTTCACCTTTCCACTGGTGATCTGTGATAGGTGAAATTCACCTCACTGTATGTGTAATTCCATTCTGTCAGGCTCCAGAGTTTGTTTCGGAGTTGAGCTTGCAAATAGAAGGCACATGCTGGAGCTGATGGAGGACTGTGAGCAGACTGTATTGCTCTTCCATTGTGTTCCTAATATGAACAAATGTTAAAGGGGCTTATAAAATGCCTGCTATTTTCTCAGACACAAGAAAATGGTAATAGACTTGGGCATTGAGAATCACAGGAAACTCCTTAGCAATGGGAAGCATGCTGCTTTCCCCGTGGATGAATGAGCTGTTCTCCACAGCAGTTGGAGTCCCAATCAACTTGGGGAGAGAGATGGGAGACCATAATGATGAATGAAGCTGAGTGTCCCAGCTGACAGTGTTGTTCACTTATAAAGTACTCTAAGTTATTTACTGATCCCCCCCCCCCCCAAGGTTACACTGCTGTACATAACACAGGTCAGTTCTGTACAAGAAATACTGTAGTCTAAGGTGTTTCTGGTAGTTCTTTTTCTGCCCTTTCATCTCCTCACACTCTTCTTTCCTTGTCTTCTCCCCACCCCCTTCTGCTGGAGGTAGAGTTTAGATGATGACAAACCCCATCTATCTGACCAGCCCTTGGTCTGCCTGTACAGCTCTGTGTTGCTGCAGTGCACTATGTAGCAATTGCATGTCAGCTCTAAAACAAAGTTTATGATGTTTTTGAAGACTCTGTTAGTTTCTGCCAATGTTAACCTAGAAACAGCAGCAGCAATTCACTACTCTACGAAGTTACTTTATGGATCTGGTGGTCCTTTCCAAGAGGAGTGTAACCCAGAAATGGTGGCATCCTGCAGAGAAGAAATCAAAAGGGAGTGGGGCAGATATTCAAGTGATTAAAGAGCTGGGATATTGCATGGCTTTGTCACTGCCACCATGGTCGAGCCTCCTGTGGAACTGCTCTTTCGTGCCACCAGTTAGCCAGGGGAGCTGAGTAAGATGCAAATGCAGCATGAATAATAGTGGTTTCCTTGCCACATCTGTTTACCTGGGACTCGTGTCTCCTTAATTCTGAAAGGGACTTTTATTGGATGAATTACAAAAAACAGGCCAAAATATCAATATTGTAAAGCCTTATGATGTATGCCAGCAAGGTTTTTTTCCTGTTTGTATTTTGAATATGACTTTTTTTTTTTTTTAGTGATTATGACTCTGTTTGTTACTTCTGCATTATCCCAGCAGCTGAAAAAAACCCCCGAGAGACATGATGTAATCCTCTCTTTGAATATGTTATTTTTCTTTCTGCCTCATATGGCAACCCCATAATATGTGAGCACTATCAATCATGCATAGGCTAATCTACAGTCTTTTGTGGAGGTAGGGAATACTATAGAATGGCTCCTCAAGTACAGGGTCTTTGGGGACTTCTGTGGCATCACATATAGGATGGTTGGCCCTGGAGTTTCTGACTCCAAGACCCATGTTCCATAAACCATCTTACTTCTTATTATAGAGGAAGAGGACTAAAACTGAAAAAAGAAACCCAAAATGTGTATCTTAAGTGTTGCAAAACAGCTCTGGATATTTGCAGTTTGAATAAATAGCACACAGACAAGATCATGTGCACAGCAGACAGTGCAAATAACAAAGAGTTGTTTTTCATGTGAGCATGTTTATATGGAACTGTAACACCCTTCAAATACTCCTTTGTGTTGCTTTAGTATAGTGCTTTCATAAGAAGATAAGAGTTGACCAGTGTGCTATTAATCCTCTGTATTCAGAAGAAATGGAGTTAAGTGTTGCTAGACTTGTTCCAGCCCTTTCTGTGCAGGGCAGCTGGAATGCAGCATTATCCCTTGTCTTTCTATCTGTGAATGTTGGAAATGCCTCTATTTTGGTAGTTTCTGACACAAAATTCTCTGTTATTTTTCTTTTCTCTGAAAATTAGCACTGTTTTATAGTATCATTAGATCAGCTTCAACTGTTTTGTTGCTCAAGTTTATTTTGGACTCTCAGGCAAACTTTCTGCCATGGGCATTGTGCTGCTGCAGGTGGTACATCCTTGGCTTCATCTGGGGTCTATGGCAAAATGTGTGTCAGACATTCATTTGTTCCCACTTGTGGTTAAGAGGTTTTAGAGCTGAGTTGGGGTGAGTGGGATGTTCTGCACTGCCAGCTTTCTGTAGCTGCTCTAAGGTACTGGCTGACCTTTGGGTCTAGGGGTGGTGTTTGTTGGATGATTGTTCTGGTAGCAGGTGACAGTACACAGTGACCTCATTCTGTCATTGAGACCACTGCCATGTGCTGTGCTGAGAGAAAGCCCATGTCCACTTCAGTGCCTCAAACGTCATGTGGCTGAATTTTTGCCATTTAGTGATCACTGTGGATCAAATTCTGTTGTCTTCAGGTGAGGAAAGCTCCTCTGCAATCTTTAGTGGATGTTTAGCTTTCCTTAATTTAGATGGTGTGGGTTTTGAGGGACAAACTATGTCAGTGCAACTGTAATTCCTGCTTGTCCTTCCTGTTTCAGGATAGCTCCATTGTGGCGGTATTTGAAGGGTGGAGGTGTGGTAGTGATTTGTGCCAAGATTGTGTGGTGCTGGCAATGCTTTATTGCTATACTCCATGTGCTGCAAGTTTTCAGGAGACTAGCAAGGGCTTGATCTTTGGTGAAAAGGAATCTCTGAAGAAAGTGTCCTTTCTATGTGGTAATGAAATTCATGTTTCCCAGAGGACCAGGCCGTTTTAGAAATCCTGAATTACATGGCACTTTGATAGGGAGGTGATGATTTGATTAAATTGCAGACTGTCTTAACCCTTTCTGAGGAGTTGGAGGAATTTTTTTGGAAAACAGGTATATGTTTTTATCAGCTGGCCTATCCTGCAGGGTTTATACAAGCTGCTGCTGTCCTCATGTTCCCAAAACAAGGCTGAGGTCCTCTCTGCAGAGACACTGACTATCTTTGCTAATGCTCTGGACACACTGATGGTCACCTGCCTTGGAGCAGGGCAGAGCTACAAGCATTTCCTTCTAAATCTCTGTTTCTCTGCTGAACAAGATTTTATTTTATATATATAAAATGTTTATAATAAAATGGAAAATCTAGAATAATATGTATGTAATACCACTGAAACTAAATTTATAAATATACAAGGTCTGTTCCTCATCCTGTACTGAGTGAATGTAATATTGAGATGGCCCTTTGTATTTCTACCAAAAATACAACAAAAATAATTATGGAGTTGGCTCAGAAAATACCTATTTCATTTTTAAGCTATAAAGTAATATTCAGCTTTTTTGGATTCTTTGTCAGGGTTTAGAACCTGCATGGTACATTTAGATTTTTTCAAACGTACTTTATTTTATTTTTAAATTGGAATTTTCTGTAATCTTGTCATTCCATGAGCCTGATGTTAAAGTGAAACATGACATACTCTGCAGCTTGCAGTAATACTCTGTAGTTCTGCTGTAGAAAGCAAGTGCACTATGTTATCCTAAATAATAATTGGCTGATATTTTTCATGTCGTCTCTCTGAATTGTTTGCAGGCTTACTGTGGGGGTGTCTTTGCCCACACAGAATTAAACCCACAACCCTATCTACTCTGTAGAAAAATCGAATACAAAATAGCCTTTAATTCATTCTTGCTTTTTCCTGGCCAGAAGGAAAATGTAAGGATTTCAAGTTGGCATAACAATTGACTTAGTAGAAAAAGATTGGGCCAGAGCATACCTGTACAAATACTTTATTAGAAGTATTTTATTTGAAGTAAACTTCTGTATTTGTATGTGAAATAAGGTTTTTGGTAGGATGTTTTTTTCAAATTTCCAATGACATGGGGTAGACCTGTAATATTTATTTATTGAATAATTGTGTTGAATGGCTCAAGAAGTAACATGTTTTGTTCTTCAGAATATTCATATTAAGTTTGTTAGCAGTGTGGAAAAGCTCTCATACCTATAAAAATACTTAAGGCAATGCTTGAACTTGTAGGTGAAGGATGTAATTATATTCTGTAGGATTATAAATGCTATGAAAAGACATTACATAAAAATACACAACTATGTAATGTCTGTTTAATGTAGAAAAGGAGAAGCTTTTAAGAGAAAGATTTTAGGGCAGCTGCCTTGCTTTTCTGTGAGACGAGAGGAAGCCCCTGGAGGCAGGAATGGGTATAGAATTTGGGCATTTGTGTTTGGGTTTCGTGTAAAAGTTGTTGCTGACCATGTAATGTATTTTATATATTTTGCTAGAGCAAGCTTTGAAGTGTTTGGTGAGGCCAGAACTTCAGTGTAGTGATAGCTTTGAAGTGATGGGGATAAACAGGCCTCTCCTTGAACACAAATAATGTGACTAGCCTCAGTGGAAGGAAAAACTACTTTTACAATAAAGCATTAATAGCACACATACATGCCATTAGCTTTGGCTTAGGGATGCTGATATTGACAGGGGGAGAGGAAAATTGCTTTGACGTCTTAGTGACCATATTTGAAAGGATCTCTCTTTTATCTCCATCTGAAAAGGTTTTGCCAGGATAATGCCCTTTGTTTTTGCTTGCAGTGATGTCAGTAAGTATTTTCCATTGTAACAGGAGAGTTTGTTCACTGTTTAGGTTGCCTCCTTTTCGTTCATCTGCCCTGTGGTGATGCTGGCTGTACCCTCCTTTTGTTCCCTGCCCTGCATGCTGATGCAGAAGTGACTCTTCGAGCCAGAGGACAGAGCAGAGCAGCCCGTGCCTCTTTCCAGGAGAGCAGCTTCTCTCCATCTGAGGACATCCTTCCTCCCTTGTCCAGCGTACTGCAGTGTGCTGCCTGACAAGCAGGAGAGCCACGAGGGCCACACATCTTCCTGTGAATCAAGTCTCAGGCATGGTTAGGAGATAATTGACTTGCCAGCACTAGAAATCCCTTGTGTGTTTTGGGGAAAAGCAGGTGACAGGTTGCCAGCATAAGTTCTTTTTTTTTCACATAGTCTAACTAATGTGTCCTTTTGTCAGTGCTGCCTTGAGGGATTGCCTTGACCAGTCGAGTGCTGTGTGTCCCTGTGGCAGTAGGTGGCTCTAGGGAAGCTGGGAGGGCAGGAGTGCCTGTTTGCTTTCATCTGATCGTAGAGCCGTGCATCCTCCTCTCTGCTCCTGGCCACCTTGAAGTCCCGTTGAGGCAGTGCAGACTCCTCCTCTGGTCCACAGCCCCTGTAATGTTGTCCACGAATCCCAAGTGCAAAGGCTTTAATAGCTTTGCAGTAAGGTGAGGTACAAATGCAGTGTCTGTTGCATTGCAGAATCCCTGACAGCAATACCCAGGCTGGGAATTGTAATTGAGGTCCTGTAGTGGTAGCAAGTTTCTGGATCGTGTCAGGCAGGGGTAATAGACTGATTCTGCAGCCCAAAGGGAGCAAACTGTGGAGGAAGGGGTTCCAGATGGCTGAACATGGTTCATTTGGCTCAGTTTGTTGGAATTGCAGTGAGCAAATGACTCAACTCTACTTTAATAAAGCTTTGTGGATACCAGAACAGGGGAGTTGAAGAGACGGTAAAGTATGACAAGACAATTGAGCCAGGCTGCTTTGCTGCTTATAGACCCCAAGAGAATTGCTTCTTTGGCTGTGTCTGAAGGTGTATCACATACAAATTTATCAAGTGCTTATGCTTTAAAAAAGAAGGTTCAAATGTGTTATTTGAGATGTTTTATCGAGGTTGTATAAAATATACAATTATACATAATATCTATTTATATATAATGATGTAAATATTCTTTTTCTGGTGGGAAGCCATTTTAAAATTTGCAGTTGCAATAATCTCTATGTATGTATTCAGATTTCAGATAATGACTCCATCCGTCAGGCCGAGTGACTGATCTCCATTTTCTCTTTGAAAATAGAGATCAACTAGGCAATTTAAAATGTGTTGCTTTCTTGCAGGTCCTGATTCTGCAATCCTTATGTGGAACAGTATTTACCTGAATGAATAGTACCATTGTACTAATTTGCAGGAATAATTGCTCTTTGATTTAGTAAGGGTGACAAAGTTGAGCTTTAATTTGCAACAGCTAAGACATGTGCTAGTGATTTTCTCTTTGCTGCATATAAACAAAGAGTCAGCACAGAAGTATACAGTTTAAGGTTTTTCCATGTTGGTATTTTCTATTTGGTTCTGAGGTACTAAAAGAAAAATCTTAAGACAGCATTTTTTCATTATATGAGAATGTTTGTCTAGAGTTGTTAAAACAGAGATATATTTCTTTCTTCTCCTTTAAAGAAGTAAAACATCAATGTCCAAAAAGTTCTGGCACTTAAAACCTTCCTCTCTTGGGAAAAAGAATGGGAAGAACCAAGTACAGATTTAAAAGAAAAAAAAAAAAAAAAGTTGATAGAAGCTTAGAATGAAATATTTGCTTTTGAAGAAATAGTGAAGTCAAGGCTTTTTATGAAGATTTTGCAGTAACTGTGCTTGAGCACACACCTGATAAAATCCTTTATCACACCTTTATCATACTTCTTGGCTATAGCTGGTCAATTTATTCAGGTCAGTGGAAACCAAATCACTCCTTCCTCTCCATCTTTCCTGACAGTATCAGGTAATAATATAAAGACAAAAATCCCTCCAAACAACACCCCCCCCCCCAT
>VZUI01042977.1:0-27549 GCA_013401135.1 Cettia cetti
TCATCATCATCATCATCATCATCATCATCATCATCATCATCATCATCATCATCATCATCATCATCATCATCATCATCTTTTCAAAGCATAGAATTTTCAGCAGGTTATTTTACTACTTGTCACTTACACAGATTTGAAACATAAGCTCAAGTTAATTCAGAATATACAGTGTCAGAAAGTAGGTTTTGCATTCTTGTACTGAAGGGCTCTTTCCCATTTCTTGGTAGAGCCTGCCAGCCATATCTATTAGGGAGAGTACTAGTGTAGCTGAACAGTAAGAAAAAGTGTGCACACACTTCAGATTCCCAGTTGGAACATAACAGTACATGCAAGAAAATATCCAGCAGTTAACATTTATTTCCTTTAAGGAAAGATAGTTCAGTAGAAGTTAAACAGGTGTCCCCTTAAACCAATTTTCTGGAAAAGATAGCCTGATAACAAAGGCTTTGTGAATATTCTAGAGACCTGTGACATAAAAGAATGGAAAAAGACGCTCAAGAAACAATCTAATGGTTTTAAAATTAGGCCCTCCACCACTCTTGAAAGAATCATGGAATTTTTATGTGCACAGATATTATTCAACGGAAAAGAAATAAAAACAACATATTCTCAGAGTGTGAATATCTTCAGCATCCTTCCTTTTCCTGATTTTTTTTTAAGTTTTAATCTAGCAAGACCTTTCACAAAGACAAAAGGAATTTTTAATTCACTTATGTCACACAGCTAAATTATTAGAATTTCTCTGATAATCGTTGACTCCTTATTTCACACCTTTGTCTGAAACTACACAGCTTTTCCTGTCTTGGAATCAAAATGAAAAAAAAAATCATTACTCAGTTTCTACAGCAATAAGAAAACCACTTGGAAACACTCAGGGTGCAGTAATTCCTGTCTTGCCCTTATTTACAACAGTTTTGAAAATCTGTATTTGAAGAGCGTGCCTATGATTTAAATACTTTATGTAAATTAAACACTCACAAATTAGTCACTCCCAAGATCTCTCTTATCACACACTTCAGAGTCCAACTGATTTTTTTTTTTACTGCTCCCTTCAACTCCAGCTTTCCCCTAATTCAAGAATGGGTAATAGGAAAAAAAAAAAAAAAATGGAAACCACTGAGACCACAATTCTGCATATATATATATGTAGCTTTTCACTTTCTTCAGAGCTCCTTGTGAATGAAACCAGTGAAAAATGTGAGAACCAAAGTCCATAATATTTGCTAAAACTATCTACATCAGTAAGAGTTATCAAGATTAAGGAGGGAAGCTCAAATATTTTCTTGTAAAAAACTTAATTCTAATTTCCACAGTCCTAAGAGTAAGAACATGTTATATATCTCAAATAGCATGTATTTTCACAGAACACCACTTATAAAATTTAGAAACTCAGTCTTTTACACAGAATTTCAAACAGGTTTCCTACTAACGTCAGTGAATCTTCACATTGTTTCCATATTAATAAATGAAAAAAAAAAATTTGTTATAAGAATTTTTTCATATAGGAAGCTTTCTTGTAATGTTTGTTTCTAAAATTGCTAAAAGAATTCTAAAACCAGAAATGCACATAAATATCAATTGTCACTTAGCATGATCTTAATCATTTGGTAATGAACATATGACCGTCCACTGTATAATTTATATTCATTTCTGCTGACCAATACAGGGAATAGTCCAATGGTTTGCATAGATGGATCTTTTAAAAAACCCAGTTTGCTTTTAGGTATAAAGTGGGTTAAGATAAGTCACACAGAGTTTGTAATATTGATACAAAATACCCAGAGAGAATGTAATCATATTTGCAATGTATATTATTAATGTATTAAAGATCTATGTTATATTCAAAATTAAGTAAAGTTAAAACATCAAAAGGCAACATATAAGTGTAAAAATGACAGAAGTTGAAAGCATACTTCATTTTTTATCTTTTTTTTAAGGTTGCAAATCCAAAAAAAGTAATAGTATTCAGCATCATGAATAGTGAATCGCCATGAAAAAGAGATTCCAACTGTTCTTGATTAAGACTTTCAAGACCTCCTAACTTCATTCCCTGCATTACTCACTGGTTCTGCAGCTTATCTAAATGTACAGCAGCAATAATTTACCTGAACTTAAAATTTCCATCAATCTACATTATTTTAGTTTGTGCATTTAAAAAGGAATTCATACACTAAAATAATATTTAGTCAACATTAGGGATGTCTGAGTAAGAATAAATCACTACCCCCATATGGAGTCAGCAGTTCTATTACCCTGATGAAAGCTGCAAGTAAATTTTGTATAATACAGCTATGAGTAATCTATGGGTCTGATGTGTCTTTTCAAAGGGCATAATATTTTTTTTTTCTAATTTTAGTGCCTGCACAGTACCTGTTGGTGAAATCTCTAGGTTCTGACAGGAAAATTACTGATTGCAGATTGGTATTCTCTGGAGTGATTCATGCTCACATTAAATTTTTCATTATTTCCTCAAGCTCCCATTAAACATTGTTGTTACAAGACAACTGCGACTTTTTCATTTTGCCTTCTAGGAAAGTTAACTGGGTTTTATAGAGGCTGCTCTTTACATACATATTTATGGAATACCTGTGCCTCTTTAGATCTTACTGCAAAGAACTGACATAAAAACCCAATAATTTTCAGCAAAGATATAGAAGATAGATCCCCAGAGGATAGTGCTGGACTAAGGGAAGCTTTACATCCTACATCACTGCAGGGTCACACCCAGAAGTGAAGCTAGAAATTGATTTTAACTACACAAATCCTTCAGCAGTAAGACAAAGCATGGATGAATGGTTCACTGAAACTCATAAGCATCCCAGCTGATCCAGAAGGAAAGCAGTTGTTTTACTTTATTTACTCCATCCTTGTTTGTTCTCCTCTGAAACTCCCAGTCTGGGGCCTCATCTACCCATTAACCAGTGGTCTGGGCAGCTCTGATCTTCCTCTGAGGCTGGTAGAAGCCAAGGTCAGAATTTGCTTCTGAAATCAGAAACTTCAGCAAGCATTTGTTCCCAAGATAAAATATGCTTAGTGCTTAAATCCTGCAGTACAACACAGTAGTTATAATGCTTCCTCAATCACCAGCTTCAAAAAATGCCCTAGGGTGAATTGAGTAACTGTAAATGTGTTGGCTCTATAGTCTACTGGAATATTAAGCATCACATACAACAGATACAATAGATAATGAAAAAAATGAGATTTTGGGGTAAAAAAAATAAAAGGAAAAAAATAAAGTGCCTTCCACTTAGAATCTTAAAGCATCAAAAATATTCAAATCATCATATTTCAGATGAGTCTCTCCAAAGACTATATTATTGAAAAGTTGTCTTTTCCCTAAATATTTCTAAAAATTTTTGCTCATGTCACAAGCAACATAGTAAATACAATGGAAAGAGAAAGTAATTTTGTACAACGAGACAGCATGTGCAACATGAAAACATGCCTGAAATACACAAGCCTCTGACACAAATTGCATAAATAACATGCAATAAAAAAAGGGCATGAATCACATTTGTTTGCACATGTAGGCAGAGTTTCATCTAATTCATCAATATTCCTTTTAATATGGCAGCATTATTGCTGGATAAGTGGTGGCTATGAATAAATAATTTATGAAGGGCTTTTTTATAATAGGAAAATTAATTTCATATTTTTAATTGGAATGAAGAACAACAAATTCTACTTATGCTTTTTATTTTTAAATGCCTTTGTGTCAATGTCTGTTAGAACTGAAATTTTATCAATTTTTACAGAGTAGTTTCCTTTCATAGTAAGAGAATATGGTGCAGTTACTTTGAATAATGCACATCCTATCCAACCAGAATCCTCTGGTTATCTCTTTGACCCTGGGAAGTGAAAAATTCTCTGAAAAGGGCTTTCTAAAAAGATAAGATTACAAATAATAATAAAAAATCTAATCTCTTCCCCACTTGTTTTCCAATTATTTCCTTTAATGGGGAAAATATTTAGTTAAGGTAGGAACATCCAAGATACTTTGTTTCCTAAATATTTCTGGTTTAATACTTTGCTGTAGAGTTTCAGACAGCCATGTGTTTGCTGTTCCACTCTTTATGTCCTGTTTTATATGGAAAGCTTCCCAGGTATTCTACATTTTATCCCTTCATGAATT
Organism: Cettia cetti; assembly: GCA_013401135.1. Classification (NCBI taxonomy): domain Eukaryota; kingdom Metazoa; phylum Chordata; class Aves; order Passeriformes; family Sylviidae; genus Cettia; species Cettia cetti. The sequence goes on from VZUI01042977.1 coordinate 4,133, forward strand.
CTGGAGATGCACAGTTTGACATTTTGGAAACAGAAGATGATTGGATTCAGAGTAAAATACAGGGTCTGTGCTCATGATGAATATAGAAGTACAGATCCTATAAACTGGCAAACATCAACGAGGAAATCTTTTTAAGCTTTGACTGTCATATTCTAGAAGAGGAACATTTGAAACAAATATGTCTATATATACAGATGTACAGATACACGATCCAGCAGAAACTTAGATCTCACAAGCTTTATTAGGAAGATTCAAATTAAAAAAAAAATCTTAATCAACATTCTGTCACATAAATATCAACACTTTAGAATTTGTTATAAATTGTTAGTAAGAGAAAACAAAGTTTTATTTGAATTTATCCTTCTGTAGAAGGACTACTGCCTCAATCCTTTGCATCAAACATAGGAGACTCACCTAAAAAAATCCAAAACCTCAGAACAATCTCACCAGCCAGATAAAGAGACACAGTATTCCTGACTTTTTTTAAATTCTAGGATTCTGTTCCAGGACCTTAATCTGAAATATTAAAGTATATGAATATGCATGCTATTTAGGGTGATGCAGGCTTCACAGAAATTTAATACCTGATTTTTTTTTTTCTTTTGACTGCCTCTTTCTGATATAAAGGATGCCCAGTAGGGATTGGTTTTGTATTGTAACTGAACAGTATGGTGTTAATTTTAAGTGGTTTTCTTTTTTAAAAATATTTTTAATAATTATGTTTTCTGAGAAAGTTGTTTCTCATATTCATGTTCAATGACATGTAATTCAGTTATCTATTTACCAATTTTTAAACAGGCATACCCAAGAATTGGTAACTGTTGAGTCTTAAATTCATCATTAGTTACATAAAACCAATTACTGCTCTTTGCAGTGGAATTTGCAAGTAGAGACCAGAGGATGCAGTTCATGTACCTAATACTATTTCTTTTCCCAGTAAGCTACATGGATCTAGTCTTGTGCAGATATTTACTTACATATTTCAAATTTGTTCATGAAGATCTAAATCCAAATATTAATAAACTGGATTAAATTACACTAGTAGTAGAGGGCAACGGATTATTCTCTATTCTTTAATGTCTACCTGCTCTCCTTCTCAATAGTACTTTTCTGTAGCACTTCATACTTTCAAAGACCTTTACATCTTTAATTAAGAATGTCAATGTATTGTATATTTCTGTTTTAAATTCAAGGTGTTGAATTTGAACTTTAAATCCATAGAGAAAAGTAATAAAGAAATAATTTCCTGAATAATTTCTTTCAAAGACCATAACTCTTGGGTGAAAATATTGTTATCCTTCATGTGTTTCATATATAACAAAAGTTAACTAAGGGAATAAAAAATATGCACAAATTTAGAATAATGTAGCTGGACAGTGTCTTGATAATGTGAGTAGATCTATGGATGAAAAGGCTAAAAATGAGTATTAGAGTAAATGACAGACTGTAGACTTCCAGTAAAAATTATCCAAGAGAAACACATCTAAATTATCATTAAGTAAATTAATTGGGAAATATGTTCTGATTTAAGAGTACTGTACCACCACAAGAACCACAAAATGGTTTAGTCACAGGCTCTGCAGAGGCTGCTGTAAGGTTTGCATGATGAGGTTTGGTAGTGGCGGACTACAGTGGTGGCTTCTCTGAGAAGCTGCCAGAGGCTGTCCAAGAGACAAACTGGCCCCAAGGTGGGCCTGCTACAGGCCAAGACAAAGCCCATCAGCAATGGTGGCAGTGCCTCCACCATCATGTGCCAAAGAAGGGGGAAAACAAACTGCAACAGCAGCTGAAGAGAGGAGTGAGAGTATGTGGGAGCAGCAGCTCTGCAGACACCAAGGTCAGTGCAGGAGGAGGGCCAGGAGGTGCTCCAGGCATCAGAGCACAGATTCTCCCGCAGCCCGTGGTGAAGACCAGCTGTGCGCCTGCAGCCCATGGAGGGCCCCAGAGAAGCAGAGGTGCAGCTGCAGCACCTGGATGACCCCACACCGGAGCAGGCAGTTGTGCCTGAAGGAGACTGTGACTCGTGGGACATCCACACCAGAGCAGGCTCCAGGCAGGACCTGTGTCCCTGTGGAGTGGGGAGCTCACGCTGGACCAGGTTTCCTGGTAGCACTTGTGACCCATGGGAGACCCACACCGGAGCAGTTTGTGAAGAACTGCAGCCCATGGGAAGAACTCTGCTGGAGAAATGGAGAAATGGAGAAATAAAGGGAGAAATAAAGGGAGAAATGGAGAAACGAAGAACTGTCTCCCATGCAAAAGACCCAGCACTTGAGCAGGTCAAGAGTGGAAGGAGTCCCCCACCCTGTGGAGGCAGGAGTGGCCGAGACAAGGTGGGATGAACTGACTGCAAGCCCTGGGTCTGTTCTGCCTGTGATGGCAACTGGTGTGTGATCTCCATGTTTTTATGCCTACTCAAATGCCCTTAGTTACATTTCTTCTCTTCCCAGTCCAGCTGAGGTGTGGAGGGGCAGAGCAGCTTTGGTGGGTGTCTGCCATCCAGCCAGGGTCAACCACCACAGTTATTTACCCAGAATCATAGATTCACAGGATTAAAGAACAGTTTGGGTTAGAGGGACCTTAAAGACCATACAGAGACAACGGCCCTGCCATGGACAGGGGCACCTTTCATTAGATCAGACTGTTTGAAGTGCCATCCAACCCAACCTTGAATACTTCCAGGGACACAACATCCACAATTTCTCTGGCAACCTCTTTCAGTGCCTCGTGACCCTCACAGTAAAAAACTTCTTCCTAATATTTAATCTAAACCTCCTTAATTTCAATACCTTTTTCCTTGTCTTGTGACTACATGCCCTTGTAAAAAGTCTTTCTCCATCTTTCTTGTAGGCTCCTTTCAGGTACAGGAAGTTGCTCCAAAGTCATAAAGCCTTCTCTTTTCCAGGCTGAACAATCCGAACTATTCATAGGAGAGGTGCTCCATTTTTCTAGTCATCTTGGTAGCCCTCCTCTGGACTTTTTCAGGAGTAGCATGAAAGATCAAAAGCCAAATATTTTTCCTTTTTTTATTAGTTGTATCAAGATTTTTTATAAAATGGAAAATATCAGAATTGTTACATCTTTCAAGTATTCATTTTGTGATATAAAACTACAAAAAAGTTCTACTGGAAATACAGCCTGAGTTTCAAACATTCTATCTGTACTTAGATTAATTTCTGGTTTCACTTGTAAGATACAGAAATAATTAGAACAAAGTACATACTCTTCATTCTGATTTGTAGAAGCACATTTTTGAGATGTGCCTTGCTCTAGCCTTGTGTGCCCCATCATTGGACAAAGGTGCAAGCTTTCAGATAACAGAAAGGTACAGCGATATCAGTCTGTGAAGTTACACATTAAAAATGCTGTTTTACCCAAGTGTGACTGGTACTAAGAAGATAATTTTTGTTTCTGTGTATTTTGAGAAAAAGTTTTACAAATGGCTTGGTGTTATCTACCTGCAATCTTTCTTCTCCCTATTCCCAGTCCTTGTCCATTTATACCCACTTGTAACTCATTTTGGACATTTCCCTTCTGTCAGATTTTTCCCCCTATGTGACTCTCTGCATGGAAATGTAATTGCCAGTGCTGATACCAGAGTTGTCAGGTGGGGCAGAGTCTCCTTTGTCACTAACAGCCTTACATCACCAAACCCCTCCAAGTTTAGATGTGGTGTCAGGGACAAAAGAATTAGGCAGAAGAAACATTGAATTCTCTAGGGCATTTGTAAAATCTCCTTCAGGGTAGTGTGACTGATGGACATTATAATGTATTTGCTATACCACAAAATAACAAATCAATCTACAAGTTATATTTTCTGCATTAAAAAGAGGTATATTACAGGAAAAAAAAATTAAACCGTTTTCTTAAAAACAAATCATTACATAATCCTAAACTCTAAAAGGTTTATACACACAAATATAAAATTAAAGACAAAAGTTACACGCACACCCACATACACATGCCAGCTCCTTATATAAATACAATGGTAACTTTCCTACCAGCTGCATTTGATACTTGGACACTAGTTAAAATTTTAATACAACATAATACAGAAAATATCAGACCTATCATTTTGTTTCAAACACTTTTTTTTCCTCCAGTACATCATGCCAGATGATCAGGCAGAGGCTCACACATTTAGACACTCAAAATTTCCCACTTTTATGTGGTTGGCAGATGTGATGCTGGAGTGAAGGAAGGCTCTGCACAGGCAGCTAGAGGCCAGGCTGAATTCCTCACAGCATCTTAAACAGTGCTACACACTCAGGCACCTCAGTACAGCCCTGAAAAACTGTTCCACCACTAACACAAAAAGAGAGCAAGCTCTTAACTGTATATAAATAAGAAAGGTCTCACCTTTTGGTTCACCATTTTGAATACAGAAACTTACTCTTCTTCATGGAGAACCATTATCCCTAACATCACAACACCCACAGGAAAAATGGAAATTAACAACACATTTTTCTAAAAGATATTTTACCACCACTAATTACAGCTAGTTTGAGGTGTTTAAACACCTTTGAAAAATGGCATTTAGATTGCCAGATATGCCACAATTCACACAAGCAGCCTAGAAAGAGGAGGAGGCAATCAACTCCAAGTCTCCTTATATCCCAGGCTGGTTTTCAGATACTGATTTCCTCATTCCATTCCAACAATTATCGCAATAAATTGTCACTCTCAACTCAGCAGTGCTGGTCAACAGAATCTTAAGAGTGGCTTGGGTTGGATAAGATCATCTAGTTCCAAGCCCCCTGTGTGGACAGGGGTATTTGTCACTAGATAACGCTGCTCAGAGTCTGATTCAACCTGGCCTGGAACACTTCCAGGGATGAGACATCCACAACTATCTGGGCAACCTGCTCCAGTGCCTCAGAACACTAACAGTAAAGAAATTCTTCCCATCTAAATCTACGCTTTTTCAGTTAGAAGCCATCCCCCACGTCCTGTCACTACACACTCTTGTAAAAAGTCCCTCTCCAAGTTCCATGTAGTCTCCCTTCAGGTATTGGAAGGCCACAATTAGGTCCCCTTGAAGCTTTCTCTTCTCCAAGCTGAATTCCAATTTTCTCAGCCTTTCCTCATAGGTGAGGTTCTCCATCTCTAATTATCTTGGCCCTCCTCTAGCAATAACAGCAAGAGGATCAGAAAATGGAAACCTATCCCTAACAACCCATCTCTTTAGGTAAGTGGCTGACAATGAAGTTGTTTGTTTTGTTTAAGGAGAACATTTGCTCAGGAGAACATTCTTGTCAGTTTTAATATCAGGAGGTATAAAAATAGTATGTGCAGAGCTATGAGTCACTTCTATGCCACACTAGGTAAATTTCAGTTTATCCTTCTCCCTGTCTTAGTATTTCTTCAATTACACATACAGCTTCAGAAGTTTGTCATTTTTTTCCATATTGTATCATTTAAATTATTAATTTCCCTACTAATAAATTCAGACATGCATTTGTATACACAGTGTTTACAGGAGTGAACTGTTTAGCCTATGTACTTAAATGCCAACCAATACTAATAATTACAATTGTACACACATATTAATGGAAATACTGAATAACAGGAAACATCCACAAATGATGCAGCATCTCCACTACAAGAGAAGGGGCTAAAAACTAGGGAACCAGAAGAGAGTTTTAAAACATCCCACCCTTTTGGCATACTTTCTGGCACCCTCTAGTAATGACTGAATTGCCTTCACCACACTCACGTGAGGGCTACATTGAGATTCCTGGATTCTCTTTAATCCAACTGAAATAACCTATCTACTTGTATTTGTTACCTTCACAGTAGCATTTCTAGAAGAAAGCTATTTGTTTCAGGGTTTTCTTAAAAGACTTGCTTATCTGAAAGTTCTGCTGCTAAGAGTATTGTCCCAATTTTTATCCTGTTACATCATCACATAACATTCAAAATTAGGTTGTGAAAGGTCAAGAGACTACTTGACATGTTTAACTAAAGAGCTATTAAACTGGATGACAGGAAACTCATATTTTACCTAGGAGCTTTTCACAATCAGTGCACCATTTGTCAGTGTTCTCCTGAACTGTCTCCAATCCCATGGGATTCCTCTATGACATGAAAAAGCTGAACAGATGATAGCAGCAATGAGCTATTAAGGAACAATACACTGAAAAGCAGAAAAACCTATGTAAGACAGAATCTACATAAACAACTTTTTCTATTAAATTATCCAACATTTTGATATGACTATTGATAGGAGACAGATGACAACATTTCTAAAACACCCACTTTAGTGACCCGAGTGCTATTTTTCTGTAAAACTGCAATGCAAACACTAAGTTACAAATATTTTTTGAAAAAAAATTATTGGTGAGTGAAGCCAATATTAATTATAAAATACCTTCCCAAAATGTGTTTGCTTTTTCTAGATAGGCCATATGGATCATATTTATGTCTTTTGTTAAAACTTATGATTGTTCTTGCTCCCTGTGTTACTCAAAATAATACTTAGATTTATACACTGCCTACCTAGACAAAAAAACCTCTGAAATTCCTGCAAGGCATTTAATATGCATGGCAGCTCTTTTTATTTCTCTAAAAAACTATTGTACAAGATACTTTAATGTTAGAATTGCAAATATGTCAACCTACAGCAAGTTTCACCTTCATGAATCAAGACCAAATAGTTAAAAATAAGGGGAAAAAGTTATATATATAAAATCAGATGATAGTACATACAGGTAATTGCCAGAATAATAGATTTGCTTCAGCCTGCAAAGTTTTGATTATTTCCATTAGTTTTATTGACTTCTATTTCTGTGACTTCTATTTGGTTTTTGTTTGTGTGTTTCAGAGAAAGCTCTTATTTGTGCCCTCTCTCAGATGACAGGGTCCCTGCTCTCTTTGGGTCTCCAGCTCCAGGGCCAACACTGCTGGCCGCTGCCTGGGAGACTCTGTCATCCCAGTGTTCCCCCTGCTCTGGCTCTGTGAATTAGGGAGCAAAGAAGAGACTCAGGAAGCATGGAAATCAGGCAGCATGGAAATTAGGCAGTGCAGGACTTTGGCAAAACATTCTTCCATCAGCTCAGCACAAGGAGAAGGTTGAAATAAATAGTTGTGTGTCCAGCTCTGCTATGGCTTTGTACACTACAATATTACATTGCTTTGCCTTTGCCAGTTACACTTCCTTGGGGGATTAATTCATTTAATTAAATAGTGCTTTATGGAAGCACAGGTATTTTCATGTGGGACCAGGAATTACACTGGTACACAACAAAATTTTACTTAAGAAAATCTTTCCATATTGAGGTTCCTTCATCATGAAGGAAAAATAAATTACACCTCAGTTTAAATTAAACAGCAGCACTTTAAGTATAGACATTTCGTTTAACAGAAGAAAAGGAAAGAGAGGCTAGTTGGTAAGTGAACTAACCACTGAGTTTGTGAATAGGACCTTTGGGTGAGTAAGATATTTTTATGAGGTAATTTGATTATCAAATTTTACTTTCTTCATAAATGTGTAATTCTATTTACTGAAACACACCATAAATAAAAAATGAAAAAATAAATCTTTGAATTCTATGTTAAGAAATACATAAAATATCCTTAAGTAAAAATAATAGTGAGGCTTTAGAAAAGAAACCTTTATAACATATGATAAACAACCATTTTTTGGCTATTATCTGTTGAAGGCATAGATTAATTCAGCTCTACAATTTTACATAGACTATTTAAAATATCCTCAAAGTGATTGTTAACATTGCTAATCCTTCCAGTCGTTGAGTTGTATTCACAGAGAGCTACTTCTCATTGACCTAACCCACCTAATCCTCATGGCAGGAAAAGTAAGAAATGAAGTTTCGTTTAGAGGAGCCTAAGCAAAAATTGAAAAAAAAAACAAACCCCAAAAAACCACTTAATATATTCACAATGAATGTCAATATGTCTGTATTGAGCTAGGTTCTTATATTCCCAGACCTTCTTGAAACAGAGTTTATTCCTCCTTATGGCACTGGCAACCTTCTAGATGAAAATTTTCACAAAACATGCTGCAAAACTCCCACAAAAACCTAAAAGTTTTTGAATAACACCACCATCATTTGGCCCAGGCAACCCACAAATACCTTTATGAGTACAATAAATGTAGAGTTTAGTGACCAGCTAAATCTCAGGCATAGCAGATATAAAATTAATCAAACTATATTTAATGTCATTTCTTGACAGAAAAGCTTTCACCTTGTGCAACTTTTGACTAAGACCACTTCTGCTGAACATAGGGCTTACAATTTTGTCTTCTTATGTTTAAAAGAAGCAAACAAACAAACAAAAAAAAACCCCACAAAACCAAAACAAAACAAAAGCCCCAAAACCAGAACATAATTAGGAAACATACTTTATGCTTTCTGGGTTGATTGAAACACTGTCACAATTTGAGTTGTTCTGTTTTACAAAAAAAGAGTAATTATTACCTAACCAAGACACAATTGCAGCAGATACTAAGAATAGAAAAAATGTCAGTTCTCAACCGTAACAATTATTTGCAAAAGTGAGTTCTGAACAAAATTCAGTCTGCATTCTTTCACAAAAGTACTGTTTATTTACTTTGTCCTCTTATGTCACCTCAGCTACACTCACAGCTTGTTACTTCAAGAAGCTATAATAAAAATAATTCATTACAACCTTTGTGAGTGAAGTAATGCAGGTTTCATGAAAAAAAGTACATAAATTAAACAAGCTCAGTTACATTGTCTAATTTAACTCAACCCAAAATTTCATCACATGGCATATCTTAACAGTTTTGAGAGCCTCGGATGGGAAGCATAGAGGATATCCCACACCTTCCAAGCACTGCCACAAGTATCATTTGCCTGGGTGGAAAAACCCAGGCAAAGGATATTCAATCTATCCTCAGCAGTTCTCTCAAAATACAAGTCTTGGAGGAAAGCAGAATCTGGAATTAAACATGAAACATACTAAACCAATGTAATCTAACTGGAGTGAAGGATAAGATTTAGTCTTGCTGAGGAGAATGAGAACTGATGCAAAGCTGACTGCTGCAGAAAGCTCAGTAGTTTTTGGGGAATGTTGCAATAACTTGTTTTCTGTAACTCCTCCTTCTTCCTTGGTGGTAAAAGCACCATGTGATTTGGCTCCAGAAGTCACATCCCAACACACAGAGGTACACTGATAGTACATTCAAATCAATTGGATTATAATGTTTTCAGAACCTCCTTCAGTAATTGCAAAGAAATGAAACAATTCTCTTTGTCTCTCATGCACAAAAGGTTTGTGAACCACCAGTGAATTTGGGGGATTTAAAAACATTAAACTTCTGCTCCTTAGCTAGATTAAATTGGTTAAACTCTACTGATATAATTATTTCAGTGTATATTAGTATCATCCACTGTTCCCTAAAGCTGCATTCCCACCAAGAGAAAACACAAAGGAAGGTAGAGTTTTCCTTTAAGTAATTAAACTTACACTACTAAAGCAGTGTCTTGGTCCTAGCTACATACTTTTGAGGTTTTTTAAGTTAAAACAACTAGACTAAAAGGCAATCCTACATGTGTGTTTAGAATATAATTTGACCCTTTCTATGTTTGAAAAGATTAACTGCTAATGCTAAAAATTGGGTTTGAGAAGCTGCTTAGTATATAGCTTTATTTGATTTCATAATGACAGGAGTTGGTTTGGAGTTGTGGATGTACCAGGTTGAACAGGACACTGGTTACAAAGTGGTAGTTAAGAACTAGAAGAAGAGGAGGTTTTTTAGATTTCTTAAGTGACAAGTATGAAGACCCTATTGAACTTACAGGAAGGTTGTTTGTTTGTTTAATAAGACAAATAGGGCAAAAAGACAGAAGTGCCTAAATAGACCCATTAACAGCTCTATAATAAATCAAATCCTCAGCATATTGACCTATGTATAGACATATACCAATTTAAAATACAATGCTTTTGTTTTTCAAATGTGAAAAACCAGCAGCTTATTAGTTGAAAATTTTAATGACTAAAGTAAGCTTCTTATTTGTAAAGAAGTGACACAATGTACTTTAACTTTCTGCTACTATTTATAAAAGACTGCACCAAGATCTGCAGATGTGTCCTCTCATGAAAATAAACTAAACTTTAACCCCTTTTTGTTTTCATGTGCTAAATGACTTTCTAAATTATTTTACTCCTTTTTAACTTGTTAGTGGAGCATTAAAGGATAAAGATCATACTTTCTTTGTCCCTTGATTCATCAGTTCATTCTTTTTTCTTTTCCTCAAATCTCAACAATTTTAAGATATAATACTTTTGTCTTTTTTATTTCCTTTAAAAAAACCCAAAATCAAAACACAAAAGCAAGCAAATAAAACAGCCTAAACATTTGCTTCTCAAACTTAAACACTGAAATCTGAAACTTCAGAACCAGAAGATGAAAAAACAGTAGTTATAATTCTGAAAATTACATTCTCACTACCCAAGTACGCAACTGAGTGCAGAAAGCGACTACATGGAATTTTATGGATTGCACTATAAATGATCAGACAATGCAATATTCCCCTTCAGGCTTTAATTTAATAGATTTTATTTAAAAAAAAATTACTACAAAATTTTGTCTGGTCTCATAGTGATTACTGGGATTTCACACAGTTATCCAGAGGAGGTTATTCTTAAATTATTCCATTTAGAAATTTATTATTAAAATAAAAGTATCAATTGACAACTTCTAAGTTTGTCTGAATCTGTTACCTCTGTTTTACTAGATAAAAAAAAAATCAGTAAATGTATTTTGATTGTCATGAAAGATGACAGCACTCTAATTAGAATGGTAAGACAGCAAAAGGTGACACCACAAGAGTATTTTTTTTCACATTTGAAAAAAAAACCCACCCCATGATCATTACTGGATTTATTAGTACTTAATGAAATGTTAATTACTGCATCTGACAAACAGTGATTAAGAAAGTTACTTTTACTTAAACTAGGAAAAAAAAAAGAGAGAAGCTATGCTAAAATGTTAACTTGATTTAATAATCATAGTAAGAGATGATGGAATCTGCATTGTAGTCATTTTTCTAACTTTATCCTAGCTGCACTTATAGATAAGTAAGTCTTTTCAACACTGCTGACAGGTAGATTTAATTAAATGCATGTATAACTAGGGAATAATCTAAAATGTTTTCAAAGACCTTGCCAGTAAATGTAAAGTGATGGATTTTTTTTTTTCCAGATTTCAGGGAAATGATGAAAAAAGATGAAGACATCTTCATATCCTTTGATTTTAACAAATGATTGAATAATCTAATTTGGTCATGCAAGCTCTCCATGTGCTGTGTTGAGTCTATTCTTACTACACATTAAATTGTGAAACATAGCTCTTAAAATGTAAGTAAACAGTCTTTATTTATTAATATCTTGGAGGTAGTCAATTTTATATTGTAGTGGCAAAGTCTGAAAGGACTACTGCACAGTATTACTACACACAATCCAAGCTACTTACAGAGTGCCAAATTCTGAATTCAGTCTCAATAAGCAGCTTAAAAACTGATTCTGATACTGATCCTGACAAAGAGTTAAAAGTAAGTGTTAAAAATTACATTATGTTATCATATATAAGATTCAGTTTGTACTAGAATCATTTTCATTACGAAAAGATGCTGTGATATAGTCCTGAAGTATTTCTGGACAAACTTGTTTATCTCTTGAATGAACTGACTGTATTCAAAACTCTGGATTTCAACTATTGGCTGTGACTTTACTTATAAACTAGCTCAGGGTATGGGAATGATTTTCAGTCCATGGAAAAACGTATTCATGGATGAGAGGTACAATCTCAGACAATACTTGACCTTCTTAAAGCAAATCTTGCTGAGCTATTAATTTTCCAACAGAGCTAAAATGCATTGTCTGTTTCCTGGCAGATCAAATAGCCTTTTATATTAGTGAAGGTTTGCAGAGCACTACTACTAAAGTATATTCTTTAAATCTCAGGAGAGGTTATGTGGATTATGTAGCAACACCAAACTGGATACATATAATTTCAGATGCTGCTAAAGAAGATATGAATTTCAATTTTTTCAATAAATATTATCTTAGTTCCCCCCCTCTTCAAGTTATGTAACATTTTAAATCACTCTTATACTATTAATTAATCATAAAAGTATGAAATTTAAAACATGATAAACCATCAAATTTTATTTTTATTTCCATTGAATATAACTAGACATATCAGAAATGTTTCCACTGTTAGAAAAGTATAAATGTACACAACGCTATGGATAACATCTATATAGTCAACACTGTAAGTTAAGAGAATCTTTTTTCTTGAGAATCAGCTAAAGAATATCATATTAGCCATCTGAAAATCTTCTGTATGATTTTGGAGTGGCTTGGGGTCCTAATGAAAAGAAACTCCTTATCTGTCCCCAAAAATCTACAAAACAAACAGTAGTGCCACAAGCTGTTTGTATTGTACTTTTTCCCTCTCTCATGTGAAGTTTTGAGATCCATGAAGACTCCCTGGTAACCAGACTTCACACTATTGTTCTGCCTATTCTAAAGCTGGAAAAAAAAAAAAAAAAAGCCCAAGTCTAGCTTTTTTACTTGATTTCCTGATTATTGGTGCTGATAAATCTCAGAAAACTAGGGTCCAATAAGAACACGGAGTATAAATAATTTTATTGCAGCACCTCTAGCAGTTCCTTAGAAGTTTGAGGATACTTTGTGAAATATCTGTCTTTGCTATAATTGCATTTTCACTCTGCTTTACTGTGATCTGATGAAAATTGATAGAGCATGTTGAAAAACAAAAATAAAAAACTATCCTTCAGGTAATTTTCCACAGTTTTATCTTACCAGACTCTTGGAAAGTACAGGTACACTATTGTGACATAACCAGGAGAACTGAGATTGTGACCACACTGCACCCTTGATCAAAGCAATGGAACAGTGGAGGAGGAATTATGTGAACTATAAAAAAATATATTTTGCATCTATTTCCGAACTTTATAAGGAACAGTGCTATAAATTTTGTAATAAGCAAGGATTACCATGTTTTTGATTATAACAGCTAAAGTAGAATTTGGAAATCAGAACAATCCAAATTCCAGTTTTTCATTCTGGTACTTAATTTTACCCTAAACCTGAGAGCACTTCCATCTACCAAAATTAATCTCAAAAACACAATAAATCAGTTAAATGAAGCAAACAATTTATTATGTATTCATAGCCCAAATAATTAATTTTGTTTTACAGTAATGATAGATACTCATGTAAACCCATTCTTCTGTTTTCTTTCACAGTCTGAAGCACAAGAGAAGATGGATAACTAATATATTCTTATTTAGCAACTGTTTTTTAATGACTTTGATACAAGGCATAAAATCTTGTTGTTGGGTTTTTATCCTCAGTATTCACGTATGTCTGTATTTTTTTTTCTGGCCCACTATATCTTCTCTACCATAATAGAAATTATTCAGCTTCTAACATACATTCCCCTTCCCTTTCCCTTCCCATAACAAATGATCTTTCTCATTAAAAAGATAAACCTGAAACTGGAAGTCCTGTTTTGCACTGGATAAATGGCACCTTCGGGTCAGGTACAAAGCTCATATTAAACTGTAATTACTCTAATGTTCAGTTTACTTCCTTTTCTCAAATGCTTTCATTTTCACAGAGACAAAAAGAGAAAATTGGCTTTGAAATATGAACACTATTTGCTGATAAAATCAAAGACATGCTTTCATTCAAACATATTCAGCCAAGTACAAAATTGCCCCCCTAGTAATGCAAAGTTTTATATTTGTAGGAAAGGAAATAAGAAAGTCTAATTCTAAAAAAACAAAGTATTATTTTGACATAATACTTGCTTTTTTACAGGTATAGCATTGCTTTATTTGTTTCTAGGAATTCCCTGTGAAAACAATTATGCTGAAAAACACCTAGGAATTGCTTTACTGTCCTGTTCCACTTAATTTTTTTTCTTAATTTAATCCTTAAAAGGAAGCATTCTTGTGAAACAATTCTTCATTTAGACAAATAGAAGCATGACAAGCTCAAATTTAATGATCTCTAAAAACATTAAAAAATGTTCCAGAAATAAGAGTCTTGATTTGTCCTCAGATTCTTTAAATACTGCAAACTCTTTTGCTTCTCTCAGGTGACTTCAGCACCTTTCAAGCTAACAGGTATAGAGCAACTTGGATTTACTGCAATTGTTATGAAGACTCAGTTGTAAAGACCAAAACCAGAACTAATTACCACAGAAAAAAATTAAGTCTGATGCACACATTACTGGACAGCTTACATAGTACCAGTTGTGTGACTAACCACATTTCTAGAAGAGGAACTTTGAAATAAGATGAAGAATTTTAACACATAACAATCTCAGAAAAAGCAACTAAATGAAGAAAATATTGGAGCAAAATGTGATTTATTTTTCCTGTAAATTTGAATTAGTCCTTGCCTTAATGAATAACATGTAGAGGTGTTACAGTATTCCATTTTCCAATTTCTATTAGCTTTGGAAGACTTTTTAAAGAGTAGTTCTATTGTTAAAAAAGAAAGTTATTTGTGCGTCCTGTGGCATCTCTTATTTCACTAAAACATGAACAACTAAAGAGCTGAGAATTATTTTGTTTCTGGAGTTACACGGGGAGCTTACCTTACTTAAATCTGTTGGAAACAACAAATGTCACACTACAATTCTTCTTTGCTTGAAGATTAAGAAAGTATTCATATTAAAGTATCCTTTACAGAATTTCCTTTTTTTTTAACTACTCTAACAGATACAGAGATTACTTTTATCATTAATAAAATGGAATGTAGCTTTTCTAAATATTAATGAACACCTAGATGCCCAAATCAAAAGCACTTTAAAAGAAAAAAGAAGTAGCTTACTGAATTTGGTGTAAATTGTCAAATTAAATGAAAAATATGCATATTCCATTTCACTAACCTATGTCTTGCATAATTTGCAAAAATCTCAGACAAACCCTCAAAATGCCCTATGGAATGCTGAAATTACAGCTGCTTGGACACCACTGGATTGCAAGCCATTCTAATTCATTGTGGAACTCTACTGACTCTGGTGAGACAATTTTTTTCACTGAATCACTGTACCACAGTAATTTCCATTGACTTGTCTCTAGCATTCATTAAAATACCTAATATAACAATCTCGTTTCCGATTAGCATTGCCATGTGAGACCTTTGTCTGAGGGTCTGACTGACAAGTAATCAGGAGATAATAACTATGAGAGTCAGAAAGACCCTGTTAAATTGGTGCACATGAGGAGAATCAATCTACACTAGACTGGTCTTTTAAAACAAGCTTCAATTATTTTTCTTTTCAATTCTCTGAAGATCCAAGGAGAGCAGAAATCAGAGACTAAGCCTGGTTTCCATTATAGCATAATAAACATGACAAATTTCCGTGTGTTGAATGAAAAGAAAACATTGGAAATCAAAAATTGCCAGAAATAAGAGCTGAAATTGTTGCCAGAAATAAGAGCTGAAATTATTGAAACTTACTTGAGTATACTTAGAAATAGAAGTAATCTGTGTAGCTAAAAAGAGTTCCATTATTTTAAGGGAATGTACCTATGTGAAAGAGTATGCTGACTCGTTCCAGAATATGGAAGCAAACACATAGCTTGTAGAATCAGACATCACATAAAGTAAAACTCAATTTCCATAATGTCAGCATAGTCAAGGAAAAAAATATCTAAGGTAATCGTAATTCTGTGATTTTTTGCATACTGATTTTATCATCAATGAGAAGAAATGTTTATCATATCTTCTTCAGCATTTATTTTAGAACTTAAGTATTTTTCCAAGAAGACTGAAAGGATATTTCCATGGATTTTTCAGTGTCTACAAAATAAAACAGGAAAAACAGGGTTAATCTATTGATTAACAGTTAAACCAAGAAACATCCTGCTTTCTATGGGCTAGTAGCTAATGAATGCCTAATTAACTGTAAAAAATCATCCCCACAGGACTGATTCAGATGAACATTGCTCTTGTGATGAAGCTAAATTGGCTAAAGAGAATTTCAAAGAATTAAATAAGATTCATAATAAATTAATGGAAACTAGCGTGGTGATGTCCTGTATTCAACAATTGAATAGGAGGTTTCTGTAGAGGATGTGACAATGTATCAAAATTGAATAATTTTTTTTTTTTTTTTTTTTTTTTTTACTTCTGACTAAAATAATATGTCAAGTGATTCTCTGATGAATCCCTATGTGGCTTCAAGTATTTCTCTCTTTTATATATGTCAGTTCTCAGATGTTGATTTTTGCCTTTGATTTAACTTCTACCAAATTCTTTGGGCAAGATACAAAATGCCTGTGAATGTTCAAGTGTATGCTCCATGCTTGCAGGTGAAACATGCATCATCCAATTGAAAATCTTATTAAATTCATTCACATATATGGGTAAGTATATAGCCACAGACAGGTATATTATTCTGGAAACTTCAAGGTAAATGCCTACATTAGAATGGTTAAATAAAAACTAAAACTTCTTTTTTTTTTTCAGAATTTGATTATCTTGAGATGCCATTAAGACTTGAGTTGGGAAAACAAACACATGCTTCCCTTTCTAAAGGACAGGCCTGGACTAAAGGCATCCTTGTTCCTCACAAAGCAGTGAGAAAAGACTGGGCAGTTACTCCTAGAATACACCAAAATACACATGATCAGGCAGTACAATACTAAAGATGCAAAAGGAACAGAAATATGGACTGTAAACCTATTGGAATTGTATATATAGTAGCACCTTAAGAACTTACTTACAGTGGTTGGAAATAGATAACTATAAGCACCAATCTTTCAATAAAAGAAAATATACTTTAAGTAGACATTTTGTTTTCTATTTCATATGTGGAATTTAAAAGCTGATGTTGATAGAAAGATGTATCTAGAGACTTCCTGGGCTGATTTGGCTCTTGATTATTACCCACTGCTGATACTCCAGGCTGGCAGTGATGAGATTGAAAAGAGGAGTGTCAAAGCAATTAAAAGGGACTTTAGGGCACCGGGTCAAGGGGTTGATAGGGCAGGGGCACAGGTGGTGTTCTGCTCAGTCCCTTCGGTGGCAGAGAAAACAATGAAAGGAACAGGACAGCCCACATTATCAACAAGTGGCTCAAGGGTTGGTGTCATCAGCAGAATTTTGGGTTCTTTGATCATGGGGCAACTTTTTCGGCACCTGGCCTGCTGGAACTGGACAGGCTCAATCTCTCTGTTATGGGCAGAAGAATTTTAGCTCATGAACTGGTAGAACTCATTGCAACTAGGTTTGAAGGTGGAAGGGGATGCAGCTGGGCTGTCTAGAAGCAAGCCCAAAGGTGATAAACCTGAGTTAGGGATGAAATCAGTAGCCCAGCTGTGGTGCACATACACTAATGCATGAAGCATGGGTAACAAATAAGAAGAGCTGGAAGCCATGGTGTAACAGCAGAGCAATGATGTAGTCACCATCATGGAAACGGGACAATTCACATAGATGGAGAGCTGCACTGGATGGCTACGAGCTCTTCAGAAGAGACAAGAAAGGGGGAAGAGGTGGAAGGGTGGCCCTTTTATATTAGAGAGGCCTTTGATGCCATGGGTATTGAAACTAACAATGATGAAGTTGAATTTCTGTTGGTAAGAATTAAGGGGAAGGACAACAAGGGTGGCATCCTACCGGGCGTCTGTTATCGTCCACCCAACCAGGAAGAAGAGGTGGACAACTTTATTCTACAAGCAGCTGGAGAATGTTTCAGGATCACCAGCCCTTTTTCTTGTAGGTGAATTTACCCTACCAGGTATCTTCTGGGAACTTGATGCAGCAGAAAAGAGGCAGTCCAGGAAGTTCTTAGAGTGTGTGGAGGACAAATTTTTGTTGCAGCCAGTGAGTGAGCCTACCAGGGGAGGGACTATGTTAGACCTGTTGGTTGCAAACAGAGATGGACTGGTGGGAGATGTGGTGGTTGGAGGTTGCTTGGGGCATCGTGATCATGAAATTGTAGAGTTCCCTATATTTGGTGAAATGAGGAACATCAGTAAGACTTTAATACTTCTGCAGGGCAGACTTTGGCCTATTTATGGGACTTATTCAAATCTCCTTGGGAAGCAGCCCTTAAAGGAGTCCAGGAAAGGTGGGTGTGCTTCAAAACAGAGATCTTGAGGGCACAGGAACAGACTGTCCTTGTGTGCCAAAAGATGAGTCAATGAGGCAAATGTCCAGCCTGGATGGGCAATGAGGCTGGTTGTGTTTGACCAGCCTGGTCTTCTTTTATGACCAGGTGACCAACCTGATGGATGCAGGAAAGGCTGTGCATGTTGTCTGTTTGGACTTCAGCAAGGACTTTGCAGTGTTTCCCACAGCACGCTCCTGGAAAAGCTGGCAGCCTACGGCTTGGACAGGAGCACTCTCTGCTGGGTTAGGAACTGGCTGCATGGTAAGGGCAACAAGGCTGGGAAGGGGCTTGGAACACAAGCCCTATGAGGAACAACTGAGGAAGCTGAGGTTGCTTAGCCTGGAGAAAAGGAGACTCAGAGGTGACCTTATCACTCTCTACAACTTCCTGAAAGGTGGCTGTAGTCAGGTGGGGTTGGTCTCTTTCTCCAGGCAGCAACTGACAGAACAAGAGGACACAGTCTTAAGCTGTACCAAGAGAAACATAGGTTGGATATTAGGAAAAAGTATTTTACACAAAGGGTGATAAAGTACTGGAATAGTTTGCCCAGGGAAGCGTTGGAGTCACCATCCCCAGATATGTTTAAAAAAAGACTGGATGTGGTACTCAGTGCCATGGTTTAGTTGAGGTGTCAGGGCTGTGTTGGATTCAATGATCTTGACGGTCTCTTCTAACCTAATGATCCTGTGATGTAGCTTTTAAAGACAGTTCTGTAGATCTGCTTACTTCAAAGACAGATTTATTCAGTAATCAAAGAAATTAAAATATTGACTTAATTTCTTGCCTGTGGAAGAAGGTTGAATTTGAAGGTAAGAATATGAATTTCATAAATTTAAATTCAACTTCTGATAATTTGAAAAACCAATAGGTAAAAATAAGGAATTTTCTGTGATTTTAAGCTTCCCTTCACTCTGCATACTTAATCTAAGCAAGTAGGAATGGATGAAGCTATTATATAGAGTCAATGAAAGTATTTTAAAATAACATAGTAAGAAAACTCTGAGAACTGTAGCTACAAAGGTATTTGTATAAATATATTTAATGGTCAGTTTCTGCCTGGGGTAAAGAAATGTGAAGCAATGTGCAATGCTGTCAGGAGCTCATAGGAAAAGAATAAAACTATTTTTTTTCCTTGGATTCCTAAGATTAAATACTACATCATATTACCCAGCAGAATGTTACCTTCATTAGACCACTCTGGATTCTTGTGTGGAATGAGAAAGATGCTAGATGGTTTAGAAAATTCTAGTAGGGTTTCTGTTGCTGAAAAGATGAAAAACAAGCTTGAATAAAGACCATTGTTTTCTGCTCTGCACATACATCATGGAAGAAATGTTTCTTCACAGACTATCAGATGGTTTTATCAACTGACTAGATACTGGAGGAAAGGAAGGGAAGGGAGTGCTTTAAACAATTCATTGAAGTGTATGGCAATGGGATCAGTGAGGTTTAGATTTGCTAGAGGATGTTGAGAAACCTCTAAGGCTAAAGATTCATAGAGGTGTTCTCTCTTGTTCCCTTGTAATGAGGGTTCTTCTTCAACAGCTCCTGGGTTCTGTGGAACTGTATGTCAGTCTATAAACTGGTCCTATGCTCTTGACACCAAAAATAAAGAGCTTCCACAAACCACCCTTGCTGAGATTTCAGTCATGTTTCTCTGTATTTTTAACTTTCTCTGTCTATATGAAGCCAAAATTTTAAAACATGCACATACATGATAGCCATATGTATTAAAAAGCAGTTAATCACACCCAGACGTAAAAACAGGATTACTGCCTTTATGCCAAGTAATCTTTAACTTTATTCTCAAAATATAAAGTGTTTAGAGGAATAGGAAGACTTTAGTTAATTATGTTATGCTGGCTTAATACAACTTCATAAAGGAAAATCTGCTTCAACACTATATGCTTAAATTTTTAAAATTAGAAATTATGAAATTTATCTCCAGAGTAAAAACAGCTCACATCCCCAAGTCCTGGAAATAACACAGAGAGAAGTAAGAGAATTCTGAATTATGTCAAAAATTGAGCTGAACAAGATTTTTTCCTCAATACATTAATTAACTCAATAATATAAAAACATCTGTCGGGTTTAGGATAGTTTTTACCATTTCAGTTAAAATCCATGTTTCAAACTTTCTTTTTCTGTTCTGTTGAATACAAAATCTAAATTGACTGCCACATCTATTTTTAAAAATTACTATAAGTCAACACTTTCACTGGTAACTGACAGCATCTCTGCCATATGAGCTCCCATGGCAGGAAAGGTTCAAAAATAGTTGAGACACATGTTCTATCTGAGATATTTAAATCAAGAAGTACCTGATTCCAAAATGCCAGGTGACATGTAACTTTTAACATCTAATTTTGTCTCAAAGTATTTTGTAAAACCTGAAATCAGCTAAAAGGTCTTTGCTTAACTTCATTCCTTAGTAATATAACACTACGCTGTCACACCTTTGAATTATGGTACATTTATAAAAGTCAAACATCAGAAAAGAAAATTAGTCCTCCCTGTGATCATAACATAAATTTAAAAACTGAGCCAAATTTTATGGGATTGAAAATGATGTGGCTATTAATTTAACACAATGATTTTGTAGAAATGCCAAATATACCAGGCAGTCTGCCTGACTGCTGCTCTGCCCTCTTCTCCATCATCAATCACACAGGTTATCCCATTGTGTTATTTTTGATCTTCTAACCTATTTCAGACTAGATTGCACAAGCATACACTACAAAGAACAGAAATAAATGTGATGTCATATAACAATCTCTCCTAGAAACAGCGCATTTCAGGAAATGTTTTATTACTTAAAAAAAAGATCTCAGCATATCAAGGATGTGCAGTACAACACAGTAAAATAAATTGAAAGGCATATAGCCATGCACAGAGAAACAAAAAATCAGAAAAATCCTCTTTGATGGTCAAAAACAGAATTCTGGAAGTCAAGTTCTGACTTCTGACATTTGATATTTAATTGTTTTTAAAGCAGTCCATAGTTTCACTGATTTGTTTTGCTTTGCAGACACTGAAGTAAAGCTGGCTGCCACTGAAATACTAGAAATTGTCTTAAGAACATTAAGTAAACACATGAAAAGTATATATGAAAAGTTGAACTACCAGCAAAAGTAATTTAATTTCACTGCTCTATTGTTTGTTGGTTTCTAATATGTACTCATAAATGTCAAAACACAACAGAGCTCCTACAGGAAGGAGATGAAAAGTGAAGGGCTCAGCTGCTCCTGAACAAGGCACTTTCTCAAGACTAATGCAATGCAGTATCTCCCTTCATTCCTTGTTCAGTCTGTCAAAAACTTGGATCAGTGAGCTTTTCCTGGCCAGAGAAGAGAAGCTGCACATATAGGAAGAAAAGATAGAGGAGAAACCTGAAACTCTGAGCTAGTAAAATTAGGCCAGCAGCAAATTGCTACCTTCTTGCCAAGAGCAAGAATGACACTGTGACTCAGAAATGTGTCTGAATTTTGATGGCTCTAGGGCATCTCATGAAATAATGTAGTTCAACTGCTGCACTCTCTATGCTTAATGAAGGCAATACAATTATTGCAAAGGCAATCAATTATTGGGAGAAACTATAAAAAAGTTCAGGTTATTTTAAAATATATATAGGGACCATATCAATGTAAGTATCTGAAGGTAATTCTACCACAAGTCAGGTGAGCAGTCCTCAGTCTCAGGACACAAAGACTCTAGGATCTTTCAGACTGACCCATTCGTAACCAAAGCCAAGTGCCTACAGATGACATTACCAGGGTTATTTATCACATTAAAAGACATGGGGCTGTTCACATAACTCTTTGCAGCTGCTGCTTAGTGTGCAAACAGAATCACTCTGTAACACTGAGAGAAGGGGAAATCTTTTGTTGTATGAACACCAACAAAACCTCTGAGTTTGACACCAGTGTCTTTGGCGGGCTGAAGGAGAACACCTCTCCTACTCCACTCTCCCTAAGGAAAGTTCCCCTCTTTGCCCATTCTTGGCAGTGGTCTTCCTGCCCTGTTCTGCCCATTCTGGATGGCAGGGCAGACTGTGCCTTCAGTGAGTTTGCTGGTGACAAAAATCTGTGTCTCCAACCACACCAGGGGCTAATATTTGCTGAAGTCCATTTATGTCCTCTGTGTCTTCTGGCTATTCCCAACCTGTAGATGCTAAACTTTCAGAGTCTAGGAATCTTTGTGTTGACTGAAGCCCCTCAGGCCTCAGCCAGCAAAATGCAAAGCCTCGGTCAAAAGTCTTTTGAGGGAAACCTTCAATTCCCCCCCTACCTTGGCAAAGGTGAACAAACTCATGACAAAAGTGACTTAAAAATTTCAAAAGTTGTATCATTTCCAACAGAGCCACTGACCACAACCCTCTGGCTGCGTCCATCTGTCCCATGGCTCATGCCCCCCATGGCCCACACTCCAAGGCCAGGGCTTTGCAATGTGGGGCTCGGGCTGTCCTGTGGGACCATGTCCAAAGCCTCACAGGGCTCTGGGCACATCGGGAGCTACAAGTGCCCAAGTCTGAGGACAGCTCGGGGACTGGAAGAGCTCCTAGAGCAGTGGGAGCAAACAGTTAAGTGGCAAGGAACCCTCCATGGACCAGGAACTGTCCAAGTGGAGGAATCTGTCCATTTGGGAAAGACCCCAAGAGCTGTCCCAGCAGCCTGACATGGGAAACCAAGAGCAGTCCCAGGAGGAAGACAGCAGCAACAAAGTACTTCCACAAGGGGAACACTCCATTCACCACGAGCTGTCTGAATTGGAAGCCAGTCAAGACCCAGAATTGTCCCAAGACAGAGGTGACAGTGACAAAGAGGAGTTGCAGGACGATGGGAAATGCATCACCATCCACGCAATCTGGGTCAACCCCTGGTACCCACAGCTCCTGTAGGACCCTGCACAGCCCTTGCTGTTCCCCAGGCCCCTCAGCTCCCCAGGCGGGAGCCCTCAAGGAGCAGTGGGATGGGGCAGCAGATGGGGCAGAGCTGCCAGGGCCACAGACTGTGCAGTGGGACTTGGCCGTGGAGAAGGGGAAAGGGAACCATGACATGGATCAAGAGCCGTTCCAGTGGGAAGACAAGACAGATGAAGAGCTGTCCCAAAAAGACGACCATGCCAAAGCGCTTTCCCACTGGGAACTCTCCATGGAGCTAGAGCTCACTGAAGAAGAAGTCAGTGCTGTCCCAGGATGGAGATGATAGTGACAAAAAGGAGTCACAGGAGGACTGGGAAGAGATCACCATCCACGCCATCTGGGTCAACC